>JAZBGX010000461.1:0-31541 GCA_037414775.1 Zonitis immaculata
TACCAAAATACCACCATCTCTATCTAACATTTATATATTAGTTTATTGGTTGTGTGTGTGTGTGTGTATATACCCTTAAGCATACCTGTCACTCGGAGGGCTTTTATTAAACATTATTTCATATATGTACGTATCCGTACGTATCTATGTAATATATGTATATACAGCGTATGTCTCGGAGCTGTAACCCTATACAAATTTTTAGATCGCAATTCTATTTAGTTTGCCCTAAACGGATGGGATTAAATCTTCGAGTCACACGCTGTATATTCTATACATGTATTAGAAATGTATCTACCGTTCGCATTCAATTTTCGAGATTGAATTATTATTTTATTCTACTGGTACTATTTTAAATTCCTATCAAACATTTCATAAAGTTCCACTCATTACTATATCATTATTATTATTATTATTTATAAATTAAATTTCTTTTCCGATTCTTCTATAGTCGAAACAATTTAAATAAATCTTCTAGTTTTCGGTAAACAGGAACATAAAAACAATTTGCTACACTAATATTTCGCTGAAAAGTCATTCCAAATGTTGTGTAAACTTTTTTTTCCTATTCTTCCACTCACAATCAGTTTCTTCACTATACATATACATATAAAGTATAGTTAGTGCGTATGTACTCTATCTATACTGTGACAAGTTTCATTTTACTTTCAGTAAGACTTTCTCCTTAAACTTTTCGTCCTGTCGTGCTTTTGACCTTGTTTTTACCTAATTTTTTTCTCTCTCTCTCTCTCTTGTTTCTAAAGTTTTCCCTTGTTGTTTTTTTCCTGCTATTATCATGTCTTGTTTTTGTGTGTCATTCGTATTGCTATTTGCAATTCTTTCAACAAAAAGATTTATATACCAACTCTACTATATCTCCATATATGAAACTTAAAAATGCACGAAACAAGAGTATAAACGATTTTATTTGAATACAGATAACTATATTGAAATAAATGTCTTTCCTATTTTCTATTTATATTTTTATTATTAGTAAGTAGCGAAAAATATTATGGAATTTATTTTGAGACAAGAAAATCTAGGTATTTTGGCTGCAACTGTCTGTTGTTATACATATATATATATTGATAGTATTATAATAGTTGTAATAGTGATATTTCCGTTATTGCGCTCTACAAATATAGGGTAATATTGTTTGAGAGGTGCTTGCTCCTGTAGATGATGATGGCACGTGTGTACCAGTGCGTGGGTGCGCAATGCTTTTCCTGCTGCTACTATTGCAGCGCATCGATGAGAATAAAATGCACGCAAACGTATAGTTGTCACAACTATTCCAATTATATGTATATAAAGATACTCGCTATTATTATTATTATTATTATACTGACGCCAAAGTAGCTGAAGAGCAACGAGAGCAGCCTAGCGTCGCGGCGCCGTACTTCCAAGCGCCTATTTTAGGGAAACAACGTAACCGAGACGCCACTATATTGTCGAGACACGAATTAGTGATTGCAGATATATGTATATGATAGGAGGATAGAGATTTATTACTTATACTTGTTTGTAGAACACTTATCTGTTATTTGAGAAACGGCGAATACGTGAAGAGATTTTAGAACAATAAAACAATCGAAAAAAAAAATATATACAAAAACTATATATTTTTTTGTTATTATCGGCGGATATTTATGAGATTTTTTTTTTCGGGTCTCTATATGTAAAACGAAATTATATATAATGTTGGTTGACAATAAAAGGGGGAAAAAGTCCCAAAATTACTAACTACAATGTCAATTATTGGGATGACATTTCAGTTCGATATACCATTTCAGTTCTTTGTCGATTACTTATTGATGGTTGACATGTCATTGAAATTTCCAACAGTAAAGTGAAATTGACATTTTCTAGTTTCACACTTTATTCAAGATAAACAAACTCACATATGTACATTTTATACAGGATGTCCATTTTTTTGGCCTCCCTACACCATTATCATTAGGTACGTGATTTGTAGAAACGATAAAAAATGTCTTTCACAAGTCCATTTCAAGTTGTCAATTCGTTTGGACATTAAATTGAAATTGCCGAATTTCTATTTTTTCTCATATAAATTATATCGAATTTTTTAGTTTTCAGTAATTCTTACATTTGATATAAATAAATAGACAGTTTTTGGATAATTAGGCTTTAGAAATTACATCAAATCATCAATGATGTCTGATTCAATTTTAATTTCATGATTTCATGATTTCATGACTTGAAAGATGAATACCCTATGTGATACCAAACAATACCACATATAAATAGTTAATTTTTCAATGAGTTTCCAAGAAGAAATTTTAGGAGGCTTTCATATAAAAGCACCGAATGATGATTTATTTGTAATAAAATAACCCAGACAAAAACAACAACGAAACTAAACGATTATCTTAAAACTAGTCGATTCAAATGTTGTTTTTGTTGTTGTTGTTGTTGTTGTTTGGCATAACGAATTAGTATGATGATTATTATGTATAGCATCAGTTGGTGCATTATTATCGAGAAATCCTAATGGCAAATTAATTCGGCCAATTCGCCATTTTTTGTTTTGTTATGTTTTATTTTCAAAACTATGAAACCACATTCAGGTAGTTAATAATGTGCGATTGAAGCATATACGAGGTCAACCAGT
The DNA here is from genome assembly GCA_037414775.1 of Zonitis immaculata. Taxonomy (NCBI): domain Eukaryota; kingdom Metazoa; phylum Arthropoda; class Insecta; order Coleoptera; family Meloidae; genus Zonitis; species Zonitis immaculata. The sequence goes on from JAZBGX010000461.1 coordinate 2,633, forward strand.
CTCTCTCCCCTATCAACTGTGGTATTTATTTATTTATTTTTATTTCAACCAAGTGAAAAAAAATTACCCCTAAAAATTTTACCAATAATAAAAATGATAATAAGAGCGGCGTCCTATATATAATCGAATGATAGAATTAATAATGAAACAAAGATGTCGAACAAATTAATTTCATAAGGTATATAGGTGCTTTTGGCTCAATTAAATGTTCATCTAATTACTTAATCAAATTAGTTGTCCGTTGAATTGAAATTTAGACGTGAAGTAGAAAGTTTGAATTTATAATAAGGGTAAAAACTGAAACATGGCGATATATTGAAAGTTTAATTCAGCCCTCAATATTAATTAGATTATGATAAGGGTATATAAACACACATCTCTATTCTATATATAGCTATATTCGTATATTTAAAATATACAAAGCATTACTGATTTGATCATTTTTTTTGTTTTGTTTTTTGTTTAGGCGAGATTTTGCAGGAATTTTTAGAATGCTCTTCCTAGAATTATACATTGTCCTGACACTATTCGCTTATACCTACCTATACCTGTATATATATATAGATTTTGTTTTATTGTACAAGTTGAGGGTTACCATTAGATGATTTTATTCTTTTGTCTTTCAAAATTTTTGAACAACAGCAACAACAACATCTATAAGTCGATTACAATACAGAACCACGTTTCGGTATGGCCATCAAATAAATTAAGTCAAAGAAACTATGTCCGGTTTTTCTGTTAAAATACAATTATTTTAGGTTTTGTTCTATGTCTATAATTTAAACGTGTTGACAACTTTGTAGTAGCTTTGATAAAAAAATAATTGAAAAAAAACAAACCGGCGGTGCTTGTGTACTTTTTAATGATTTAATGTTCTATCGTTGTCATTAAAGCTTAATATTTCGAAAATAAAATAACAAGAGCATCGTAATCGTATTGTCAAATTCAAGATCTTGAAACATCTCATTTTATTAAAGGTACTATCATCAAATAATTTCAATAAAGCTCTTAATTTATATAGAGTACGTTTTTCTCAAAGGTATAGATAGCGTTGTTATATGTAGGTTGTTCTGCGAGGCTTGAGATGCTTCCATTGCAATAAGCCGGAGAGGAGTGTTGTTAAGCTTTTCAAGTTATACATAAACGTTATTCGTAATCTGTTTGCGTTCAGCGTCATCCTGGACAAATATCGAATATCCTGAGTAGAATGTATAGTGGGAATTCCTCATATAGCGTGTGGGCCCCATTTGGCAAATTAGGGGTATGAGGCATGAGGGTTTCTCTTACAACTTTCTCATGATGACCCGCCCACAAATAAAAATCTGTGATATTGAAGTGAGGACTGCCTTATGAGTTTCCGATGAGGATGTTATGGGCAAGTCCCTTATCTATCCTTTTAGTGCTTAATAAAACCCATACGAGGCAGTATGACTAACTCGTGGGTGCTCTAATAAACCCCTCCCAAAATTCTAGTCGGGATCGTGCAGTTTTGCGTTATATCTAAATTTTTAGAAAGATTGAATCCAGATAAATACTTGGTGAAGACTGCCGTTCCCGTGCGACTGTGTATTAGCGGTATAAACAGTTTCAACGTAGTTGCTTTAGATTAGAAGATGATCCACGCACAGGACGACTAATTCCAGAAAACATTTCTACAATTCAGTCATATTAAAGCTGATCGGAGAATTACTTATCGATACTAGAGATGAACAAACTTCAATGAAAGTGAGAAAATCGAAATCGCCAAAAAAAAAAAATATTTTTTTGTCAGTTCGCAGATAATTATCGAAAGTGTTGTGCTTCAAGAACAAGTACACCAATGTCTGCCTTCCACAGCTTATCCAAAGATTGAAATAGCATCGTCCTAATTCCAATCTTGAAAACGCTTCGCCACATCGAACCGACCTTACACGTTAATATTTGCTAGATACCGCAGTATCTAGCCATGGCTTGTAAGTTCTCGAGAATCTACCGTACAATCCCGAATTAGCCTTATATATCAAGGACAAGAATTTCATGACAAAGAAGCTTTGTACAGAAATACCTAAACAGGAGTGGAAACACATTTTTGATGGGGGTGCATTGACTGCGTGGAAAATTATTTCGAAAAAATATGTTGGCAAATTTCGATAATTTCAGGACATCCTACATATTAGCAGAAATTATTTTGTCCTGCCTACTAGACTGAAAAACAAATGATGAGATTCGAGATTGTGTTTATTTTTCATAATTGTTTTGTTGTTAGATGGTACGTTATAATTTCTGCTGATATGGTAACTTTGGGGAAAAACGTGCTATGCTCTAATTGAAAGAGTCGCCCGATTAATTGTTATGGAAAAATTATTTAGCTCCCCACTTTGAATATAGATATCTACCCACATATTATAACAATAATTTTAGAATAAAAATTTCCATATTTCGACCGTACGATATTATATAGAGACGATTAAACAGTCAATCAAAATATCTATAACATGTTATTTTAATAAAAATAATTTGCATAATTTCCTATATAATTTTCTATTGTTTTTCAAAGCGGAATCATTTTCGTTTCCAAAACATTCAAAAATTCTACGTATTGATCCCCAAATACCATCAAAAATCATATATATAAACAACCAAAAATAATGATTTTGATACTTGTGTGTATAGTCAGGTAGTGTTTTAATATTATTGTATGACACGCGATATTTTGTTTAATTCCGAGAAGATCTATAAGAAAACAACCACCAAACCAGCATGATATACATTTATAAATTTTTTTCTAAATTGTGTCTAATATAATCAATTTAGCAGGAAAGTAATAGAATGGTGTTGTTGTTTTTTTTTTCTCTCTAGAAATATTCTATCAATATTATAATTATGTTTTATTATCGAAAATTGTGCATTAATTTTTTAAAATCGACCTGAAGCAACCAATAGAAACAATCTTATAATAAATAAGTAGAAAGAAAAAATAACCAAACTAGTTGTAAATTTCATATATTATACGAGATGGTAATACTGTACTGTTAGACCAATTATTATTGGAATATCTTATCTGATTCGAGTAGTGGACCTAGTCTTTAAAATTTTATTCAATAAAGCAATGAGATTTTGAATTGTTGTTGTTGTTGTTGTTTGTTGCACAACTATAAATACCAAAATAGATTCAGATAGAGAAGAGAACGCTCATTGACCTTTTAAAAACAATTAATAAATATTCTATATATTATTATTATATGTACATAAATATATAGACATTTAACAAGAATCTCTTGCAATAACAAAAATATTTCAAATTCTAGTTAATTCAATTTTTTTATTAATTTTTCTAATATTTCTTTTATGTCGATAACATTTCCAATGTTGTATGTTATCCATTATAACCCAGCAGGAATTGTTGTCGAATAAATCTCAACTATGATTCTTTTGTTATAATATTCAAACTATTTTATATACAGTATGGACCTCAGGCTTTCCTGCTCTATCTAGTGGAGGAAATGCAAAAAACGCACTTGAGGATTCCAAGTGTGATCTCTAGCATGTTGGCGTCAAAACGGTTTCTTTAGCTTCTCGGGAAATGTGGAGAATTAATATTTAATTTTTCATAATTATGTATTTTATTATACTTTATAATAGTTTCCACATTTCCCGAAAATTTAGCGAAACCGTTTCAATGCCAAAATATTCTCTAGATATCGCACTTTAGATCATCGGGAGTGGTTTTTTCTCTCCACTAGAACCAGAGTTACAGCTAAACCAGGAGAGTCTGAGGCGGTCCATACTGTATATAGTGGAGTGTTCTACAGTCCTATTGATTTATTAATGAGAATTAATGAAAATTACTAATCAATTTATCTTACACGTGTTTCTATAATTCGATACGTATACGAACATATATGTACAAGGGGAACTGGAAAAATCATATTTATTTTTGCCAATTGTTTTTTTTCTTTTGTATTCTCCACAAAAACAACAAAAGTTGCTTACTAGTTTAATTATTTTGGGAAATTAATCTCGCCATTTGTCACAATTTGTTAAAACTTGATAGAATTTTCAAGACTCCAGACTGTCTAATTAGAATAAGCAGCGTTTTTTAAATTATGACTTTTTATATTTGCATATTGGAAATTTTCTATAAATGCGGAAAACTCATTCGACAAATTGCTTAATTTATTTTGTGCTTGAGTCGAATTTGACTATTAGTTTGGTCGTTTTTGTGATAACTCCATCAATAAAATTATAGTTGTTTCTTTTTCTATTTATAATAATAGAATTCAAAACTAATTAGAAAACTAACCTGTCCTGCTGTATCTATGTAGGTATATATCAATATATTATTATTATTAAATGTTATAAAACCAATAAAAATACTGAATGCACAAAATTGAATATATATACAGTTGAAAAAACAACATATAAGCAACATATATTTTTATATTGTAGAGATTTTTATAAAAATACAAAAGCGATATTTTTAATGTTTTATTATAGTTTTAAAAGTCAAATTTTTTTACGATCCATATATAGAGAGAGGTAAACAAATTTGGTAATAGCCAATTTGTATGTAAATTCCTATAAAAAAAACTATTGAAATTGTTTTCTGTTAATAATAATAATAATAATGAAAATGATGATGATGATACTAATGGTAAAGAAGCAACATAATTAGATGTCGATGTATTTTTCTTGATTATAATATAATCATTAAAACATTCTCTTTTTTTGTCAAGAAAATAAATAAATAAATAAAATTGGAGAAATTCCAGTTTTTTTTACCTCCAAAAATCAAAGAAATTTATAAATTTTCTTAATTTTTTGATTTATCCAATGACACTTTTTTTTTTTTGTATAATAAGTAAATTATAATTCTTGCCATATAAACTAATCAAATTTCAATATATATATGTATATCATTATTATTATTCTTTTTTGAGTTAAAAAATATAGTCAACTAATCGGATAATGATTGTGGAAACCACAAATTGTTCAACTAGAAGCTGTAAAAATTCTTGTAACTCGTAAAGTAATTTGGAAAGTTAATCAGGAAAAGCATATAAGACAAAATTACCATATAAATGTTTCTTGTTCTTTTTTTGTTTGTTTTTTTTTTATTATTATAATTTTTTTTCTATAATATGGATAGATATTTGTTTCAATTTGTATATATAAATTTTTCAACATAGGTATATCGTCTCGATTTTCTCTTTAACGTAAATTGTAATATAATATTTGGGAAAAAATATATTATTATTTATAGATTTGGTGAAATTTAATTATAAATAATAAATTATTTATCCAGTAGTTGTTTCTTCACTATACACATATCATATAATAATAATCGAAACCAACTACTACTACTACTACTACTACTATTACTAATCAAATATAATAATCTCTATCTCTGTTCCTTTCTTACTTTCGTTATTTTTTTCTCTTCTCATTATTCGAAAATATAATTAATTTATGTAATTATTTTTCAAGTCGGTACATAAAAATGTCCGAAAACCAGTTTCTAATCAAGATTCGGGTAATAACGTTCAAATCCTCTCATCGGACATTTTAACTATAGTGGGTAGGAAAGATAGTAATAATAATAATGATAATAAATGAAATTGCGTCATATAGTCTATACTCTATACCAATATTCTATTTTAGAAGATATTGCTCGTACGATATGAAAGTAACACGTCGCAATATCAGCCGAAATTATGTTGCACCGTATGTCTTGGATATGTGATTATTTTTTGTTATGACATGACAGACGTTTTTTAACGTGACTCTTTTTCTAGCGTTATAGGTTCTGTATATAAACCGTTTGGTCGGTTTTTTAGACGAAATTTACAATCGCAACTTGACTCTAATTGGGAACAATTACTAAGAGTTAAATTGATTTTTGGAGAGATTTTTTCAAAAGCAAAAAGTGCAAATTTTCAGGCATAAAGTTTGTGCACAAATTTATGGAACATTTGTCCATTTCTGACCAAAAGAAAAAAAAGAAAATCCGTCAATTGGTTAATAATAATTAAAATTTGTATTCAACCAAATTACTTGACCTTTATAAATTTTTTATCAAAGTAGAAATAATTAAAAGTTTAAAAGTATTTCCATTTTCTAATCTTAATAGATTCATTAATATTTATTTTCTATCAAAGCAATGCAGTAAAATTTAAACACAAATTGGTTATTATAGTTCTTAGAATGAAGCTCGCAGTTTTCACATTATGATACTTTGAGAGTGAACGAACAATAATTGATCTTGTTATCTTCATGTATGTCTTTTTTTCCTTGTTGTTTTTAGGAATTTATATGAAACAAATGTATACATTATTCTCAATCTATCTTTGTCTAATTTCTTATTTATTCTAAAACACAACTTGTTCTCTTAACAGTACTCTACACTTTTCGATTTTTAACTCATTCAAAGAATTTTCCATTAAAATATCTTATTATAATAATGGATTTCGAAATATTATTGTATAGGTACCTACTATTTAGTTTCTTTTTTTTTAATATATAAATTTACAAAATAAATAGATAAATTTCATATAAAATTGTGTGGGTCCTTCTCCTATATGCTTATACAGTTCTTATTGTTTTGTTTTTTTTTTGTCTGTAGATATTATTCAATGATTCCAAAGCATGTCGCAACTGATACCAGTCATATTTCAAATTGTTCCAGGACTTTTGTTCCTATGATAAACAACTATTTTTACATAAATCCACTCTTGTTTCATTTATCTTTTTCGTTGTTCAACATTATAATATTTGGTAAAACAATATATTATTTTTTTTAAATTTTATTATATTCTAATAATAATAATAATAAGAATAATAGTATTAAAGCACTGTTATGCTCAATTTAAATCGTCTCTCATTTATTATTCAAATATATTGTAGGCGGCTGTCCTACAGTGTCCATAATCACTGAAGATTACGCGATAAGCTACCTTGGAATTTTTCCCGTAAACAAAAAAAAAAAACAAAATAAATAGATTTACTATAACTATAGTTCATATATTTTCTCAAAAATTCTCTTAATTCGTATCATTAGATTGAAACATTGGAAAAATAAACAAAAACTGCCTGACACGTTTTGTGTTACACATGTCGTTCAAAAAATCAATAGGGGGTCGCTCGTAATCAGCAACTTTTCTCTATATAATCCGCTCTCATCAACCACTGAAAATAGTCAAAAAAAAAACAACAAAACAAAACAATATTATAGACACGTGCCACGTCACATGTGTAATTCTAAATTAACAAAAAGAAAAAAGAAAATTCTATTTATGCTCTCCTGTATATGATAATTAAACAAAATAAAATAAAATAATAATAATAATAAAGTAAAAGAGTTATTTTTATCTTAAACGTTATATTATGCGTTCCAATTACACAAAATGATTAAAAATATTCTTTACGTTTGTGATGTTTATTACTACATCTTATTGGCTTAAATTCAATATTTGTGCCGGATAATACGTTGGTACATGTGTAAATATGGACAGGGTCGGATTTGATACGATTATTGCCCAATTCTATATCGATTCTTTAGTCTTTCATTATTAGTAATTTACAATGACAATCATTAAATTATAATGAGCATTGCATACATTGTTTTCTTTAATCAAATTTAACAATAAAGTTAATTCTTGCTATTCTTAATTTTTATAAATAATATGGAAAGCTTCGATTAGTCGTATCTAATGTCTTTGCCCGAAAATCAATTGGGGACAAAAGCCCTGTTGGGAAATAATTGAGTCAAGAGCTTTTTAAAAAAAAAAGATCGAGAATAGAGTAGCTTTTTTCTATACGATATCGTCTTGTAAATGAAAATTGACACTTTACTTTATGTTTTTCAATAAATTATCTGTTGATTGGTTGATCTGTTCTTTTCTATAAAAACCAAATTGTTGGGATTAAAATATTGAGCCGGTCCTGAATTTAGAGGAGGTACATGCGTTCTCTATGTATTAAAAATAACTCATTTCATAAGGACCATTGGAATTAGGTTGGCTGATTAATATTTGTTAACATTAATTAAAAATAGAACTTTTGATTTGAAACGTTTCATACTTTAATTTTTTTTCTATACTATTCCCCGGCGTTTTTTTTTTAAAAATTTTTATTTCTTTTGAAATAAAATTAGTTTTTATATATTTTTTTAATTATTATTTCAAAACTTAAAATGTATTGAAATTGAATAGTTCTTAATAATAACCGCTAGAACAATACATACTTTTAAACACCCCCTTCATTTCTATTGTATTATTCGACAATAGGGAAAATCATATAATTAATTACTTTGGATGGATTTGATGATAAGAAAAGACAAATGATAAAAAAAAAACTGTCAATAACAGTACCACCAAAACAAAAAATTACCAAATTATTATTATTTATTTTTTTTTGTAAATTATGCTCGATAAAACTTTTCATTGATTCCAAAAATATTTTAGAAAATTAAGAAATTTATAAACATTTTCATAAATTAGTGTTAATAAAAATAAGAAAATACAATCGACCAGACACACTCAAATAAATGTTGCGAAATATGTTGTGTTCTCATTCTTGAATCGTATTTCGTAGTATAGTAAATACAGTAGTATTTATTATTTGGTAATTTATACAACATAATCAATGTGTGTTAAATAGAGATAGATAGATGTATGTTGGGAGTTGTCGAGATTTTCTTGGACAACAGCCATATTGAACGAATATACAATAATATTTATTTCGATTTTTATTTATAATTTTTTCACGTTCAAATATAACTATAAAGCGGATTTGAGACGATTCCGTTTTTATTATTATCATCATCATTTTTGTCATTAATATTATTATTATATTACCAATTGTACCTACACTGCATAGGTGTTTGTCAAGAATGACGTTTATTACTAATTTTATATAAATTTTTTCTACTCTCCAACTCGTTTTATTATTCAATTTTTGAATAGTAAATTTTCGGTGACATTCGTTTATAGCAATAACATTAAATTTTCTTGTTATAGAGAAATAACAACTATTTCGTTAGTTAGTTTTTTTTTTTTTTTGTTGGTGGAAATTTACATTAACATTCGATTGTATACAGTAATTAATGGTGAAAGTTGATTATTGTTTGAAAATTTTCGACAAGATTGTTTTTAATTTTATTATTATTGCCCGAATCGGGGTATTTGCACTATTTATTATTATTAAATTCAATTTAACCGGTCTTAATTAGCATTTAATTGACGACTAGTTTTTTTGCGAATTGAAAAAATATATATGTGTGGGTATAGCGAATTTAAATATGTATAAATATAGGTACATGAAATTTACTATACTAGATGTGTACAATAAGACGATCAAAAAGCTGGTAATATGTCAAGAAGTCATTTTATAAAGTGGTAGATTATTCATGATATTCTCGGCACTTCCCCAGTAATGATACCATTATTCAACATTTTCCGACTTTTCACAATTTTGTGTAATACCCCCGGTATTACTCTCATAATTTACCTTATATAGAATGTGTTTTATAAGTCGCTACTTACTTTTATAACATTCTATCAAACAAAAACAACAAAACGAAAAAAGGAAGGAAATCACGAATTTCCCATTACTATTAAAACAAAATAAGAAATTTCAAAACGTTATAGGAAAAAAATAATAAAAGGAAGTCGCTTAATATTTTTTTGTTTGTTATTTTCTAATGCGATATATAACCATCAATGAAATCTTATACATATAGCTATAGCAATGGGACATCGATTAAGATAAATGGGAGATGATTTTAAAAATCTTATAAATCGAGGAAGTTATAAAATATCAAACAGATTTCTCTAATAATAATAAAAATAAATTATTATAATTATTTGAATACAAGAAAAAAGTTCCATTAAAACTACTCATCATCGTAATAATAATATTAATGATGATAATAATAATAGAAAAGTTGATTGAATTGTTCGATGTTTTAGTGAAATTTACAATAATATTTGAGAAAAAATTTCGTTTGGGAACCGGATGCGATTGAATTATTTGTAAGAAATTAAAAACATAAAAATTAATGAAATAATGAGAACTTGATATATAATTAAAACTAGATTCGTTCTATTGTAATTCGAAAAATTCAATTATAATATTTTTGTTCTCCAATAATAAATATTTAGAAATGTTAATGGTGTATTTTTCTAAATTTTAGAAAAGGTCGCTCGAGTAATTCGATATTATTCGAAAAAAAAGGCATTAAGCCATAGAAACTGCAATACAACACAACACCACATGTTGCACAATCACATATCTACCGACCTGACTTTTTGAATTTTCGTACTTGAATAGATTGTTATGACTTTATGACCATAAAATTTAGGAAATTCACGTGACAATATCATAGGCACATATAGTTATTATTAATTTCGTGATTGAAAAACAAAATTTCTATTAATTAGAATTTTGTAATGGTCAAAAATAATATTTTAGGTTGTATATTATTTAAAACAAAATTGTAGCATATGTCCTTACCAAAAACTGAACATCAAAACTAAAACGACACCGGAAATTCAATGTGTTTCTCATAATATTCTATATAAAAGAATAACTGCATCTGGCCCTAATATTTTGGCACTTATCATTTCTAAGAATATTTTCTATATGTTTAAAAATTATATAGTATAGTATAGTTGTTGTTGTTGTTGTTGATTTGACAAAAACAGATACTATATTTTCGAGATTTCGAGGGCATGTAGAACTCATTAATAATCCACCCAAATCTATTGAATTATAACGAAAAATGACCAAAAAAAAAACACCAGCAAAAATTAAGCTCTAAAACAGATGAATAAGAAAGATTTCTACGAATTCCTCAATTATTATTATTTTTTTGTTTTCTATAATATCGGAAATTCAAACTATAGGTATAATACCCAATTAATTTTCCATTATTATTATGAATATTCCTATTCGAAAATGTTGTTAAAAAAGTTCATGATAGGTCAATCGCCTTCTAATAATCAACAACTTGTCCATTAAACTATTCCAATAGTTTTCTAATAATTGTCAATATATAGATGATTTTTTTTTCCATTCAAAAATTATCTTGGACGATTAACATTCAAGTCCAATCAACTTTAATTAACTGGAACCTGAATTAACCGAATTTAATCACAAAAATTGCTAAAACTATTAATCTCTTTCCAATGATTTTAAAAAACAAATTATATTGTATTTGGAATTTTTTCCGAGCTTTTACTGTATTCTAAAATTTTACAAATTGCGCCATACTGAAATAGTTTCTACTATATATTTCAATCGTTAGATAGATACTCAAATAAACGAAACGATTGCAATATTTTACGTTTTAATTTCGAATATATTTTTTGATGATGATGATGATGATGATTATTATGAATTTATTTTGAAATTTGAAATAAGACCGGTTTAACAAAAATCTTATTTAAAATTATCCAAAAATTATATACAATAGATAAAAATAATGTGAGAGTAAAATAAAATTGAATAATAATATATGTAAATAATTTAAAACTTTTTATAATTCGAATTTCTTGTTATCTCTACTTGAATATACTAATAAATTAATTAATTAATTGGTAAAAAATTGTCTAAATGTCAAATTCAACAAACAAACACAAAAAAATATCGATTTATTTAATGTAGGATTGCAAATTTTCATAATTTGCACATTACTATTACCATAGTCAATCAATTTCAACTTGACGCTTTAATTCAATTGCGCCGATAGATATCAGCCAACTACCTACAAACGGTGCTATTGATTGTAGTTATAGAAGATTCATATTCAAGAGAGCATGGGTGGAGCTATGTGTTCGCGGTAGCCAATTTGAACGACTACATTGACAAGAAAATTGTTAGGAATGTCTTCAAAATTATTTGTGGTTATAGATGATTCACATTTGAGAAAATATAAGCAACGTGGATGTCACTATACCAACATCGATGCTATTTGTGTTAACTATGTTTTTTTTTCATTACCTATACTTCCCCGAGTAAAAATGAAGATGTTCAAAAACCAAATATGGTCTATTTAGTAAACCTTGGCTCTCGTATGACAACAAAAAAAAAATTGCAAGAAAAATGGACCAATTCATCCTAAATATTATCAGTAGAGAGTCTATGGGCGAATTTATGCACATGGGCTGCTCATTTTAGCTCGTCGAAAGATATTATGGGAAAAGTTTGGATCTCGATAACTTTTACTCGGGTTATCCAGGATTTTTCGTATGTTGCATGAGATCCGTAGGTCAAAAAAAAAAACCGCTTTTCAACTACAAATAACTAAAAAGGCTTTTGGACACACATTGCTATGAATTAGCATCGCATGTAGTTGAAAATGAGTGGGAAAAAAATATAATTTATTGGATTACAGCACAATAGAGTTAGAGGTCGCTAATTATGACACAGTATCCATTGAATCGTTCAATTAGATATTAAGAATAGTTAACTTTTCAGAGAAATGTATATTTTTTTTGTTTAAATTTTCGTTTTATTTATATCAAGGGCGTTTGAATTTGAGCAAAAATTAGGTAGGTATATAAAATAAACATAACGATTTATTAAAAATTTGCGATTACGGTTTTGGAGGGACAAATTTTATAGAGTGTGGTATAGTTGTTTGCCATTAGCTGTATGATATTTGTGGGTGTGTATATATAATTTTTGATAGTGGGGCAACAATACCTCCTCCAAACTATATAATTTCCATATAAAAAAAAATAATTAATTACCAATTTTTCGCAATTTATTTTCCAATCAAATTATAAAGAAAAAACTTACGTCACATCTACAATAATCGAAATCATTGGATATAATTTTTGAAAAAAAGAAACAATTCAATAATTTTCCCATGAATAGCTTTGGAAAGCTCATATACATTTATAGTGACATCTAACGGTGTTTGAACCAAACAACTAGTTATGCCATCTAGCGAGCGATATCTAGACTTATTAAACTGTCGTACAGTGATTTTTTGAAAATTTGATTTTATTTTTGGACAATTAAGAAAATTTTACCATATAATTTATGTTTTGAGGAAAATTATTTGTATTTTTGCTCTAAAGTTCATTGGCCTCTATATTAGAACTGGAGAAAAAATAAGAAAATAGTAAATTTTGTTTATTGTTTAGTTCTGAAATTCCTACAATAATAGATTTTTTTGTTTTAATTAAGAAAGCAAATTCCATAAATCTGTTGAAATTCTAAATATTTTGAATAAGACCCATGATCGAAATTGTGGTTTATTTATAAACTCATAAAATAAACAAGAATTTGTGCTAAATTTAAATCAACTGGAATTTAACAATAAAACCAAATTGTTGCAACTATTTTAAGTTTCTCTCATCACGAATTTATAGAGAATTATTATAAATGGTTTTGGTTTTTTATTTATCGTTTTACGATTTTGTTATTTTGACTAACTGAATGAAGAGCAAAAGAAAAAAAAAATTATATTATATAGTTTTATAAAATGTATAGAAATTTATTTTTATTTATAGAAGCACTTCGTCAATTGGAATGGTCCAACAAAAAGTTGGCTCTAACACTATGTTCCTTTTTAAAACAACACAGCTCGAAAAACCCCTATAGCGTTTCTGTGATCTGTGAAGATATTCTAATAAAATAACCAAAAAAGAAAACAAGAAATCCTAAAAAAATTAAACAACAACAACAACAACAAAATCTGGTGCTGTGATATAAAAATATTAATTATTTATTCATTTCCATTTCATTGCAAATCTTCTCGGATTAAGTGATGAAATTTGTGAATAATGGACTATTATTTTAATTTAAATCCCATTTTAGTGTAATTATCTTTAATAATAATGATATCTAGGAAAAAACGACATCATGGTAATCATCATCACCACCATCATCATCACCATCATATCTATATACCGTTTGGACGAAATAAACGACGGGTAAATATTCGACTTTATAATTTTTTTAATTATTGGTTTTCTGTTTTTTTTTTTTTTGATACTGAATTACTCAAATTTTGGCAATAAAATAACGGAGGATATATCGAAATAGATGTGACGTAGAGTTTCATTATACAAATAGACAAACGAAGTAGGGATGAGTTGAGAAAATTTAAACTAAATACTTATTTCATAAACAGATTTTTACTCAAAATCAAAAATATTGATATAGATTTCTTATTTCGTTCAAATAATAAAAATTCACCAATAATAAATTTATTATCATCAATTGATATCTATATTATATATTGAATGATATATATGGAGGAATATAGCATTTTCAATCTATATAGAACGTCAAGGGAATAAAACTGAAATTAATGAGAAATCAATAATATCTACAGTTGAAATTTTCCATTCAATTGCGCTACAATCAAATTGGAAACAAGAAAATCGAGTGGAAAATCTTCGGGAATTTTAAACAGAAAAAAAAGCAAATTCTATCAACTTCTTAAACAAAAAAAAATTACTCTAAATTATTCAGAGAAGAACATTTCTTTCAGTTGGTAGAAAAAGAAACTACCATCATCAATATAATAAGTTTTACTACAAATATTATCATTATTATTGTGATAAAGTGATAACTATATTTATTTATTTATTTATTTATTTATTCCTATTTTATTTATTTTAATTTGCTAGTCAGTTGTTCAAATCGATACTTGCGCTTGCGTTCAATAACATAAACTAAATAAATGAAATGCCTTCATCTCGTTCTCTTTCTTACACATTGGAAAATTGTGCTATATAGTCTGAAAGCTGAAAGCTCCTATCGTAAAGCTCAAAATCCTACATTGACTATAAACACAACCTAGCGGCGTTCACCCGCATTAAAACGAAAAACTGGAACGTTGATTTCTAGTAAAGGAAAATAACGCGTTTCTAAAACATTACGTTTTTATTCTTAATAAATATAAAGACAAATTATTTGTTGTTATTGTTGCTATTGTTGTTTTATTTCTCCAATTTATAATTAAATAATTTATTAATGATAGAATTATTATAATAGTTGAATTGAAATAATTAACGAAACGAGCTTATAATATTGAGTGTTTTTATACAATAATTGATCTAATAATTACTGGTCGATTTATAGAGGTGATTTCAATTTTTGTGTGTTTCAATAATAATATAAAAACAATAACAACAAATATTTGTTAATTAATTTATGTATTCAAAGAAATATCGTCGAATTTCGTTTTTGATTAAATGAAAATTCTTTTGTGATCATCTTTATCGTCATTTTTTAGTGCTTCCCTCAACTGAAAAATTATTCTACACATATGTAGGCTATATTTGAGAATTTAGTGACGTGTTTTTGTCATTTTTGAAATATAACCCCCGTGCATTGTTGCGAATGTGTCATTGAAATGTCGCAATATGATAGGATACAACAATTTCAACAATCAAGGATATAATAAACTTTTCACTCAGGTGAGAGATAGATAACGTATTGCTGAGGGGAAAAAAATCAATATAAATTACATATAATAATAATAATAATAATAATAATAATAATAATAATAATGATAATGATAATGCGCCATGTGACGTCATTTAATGAGCGAACCACAATAACAGGATTGATATATTTTGCTATAAATTACTTCTATCCAGAAACCTTATTATTATCATCATCAACAACATTTTTGTTTTGTTTTAATTATTATTAATATTGAATTGGTTTTAACCGGAAACAAGACTGATTTCCTTTGGGATCTACATACATACATACACGATTCATGTATACATATGTATGTTGGTATGTGGAACATGAAATAATCGGATGCATGCTTGATGAATTATTACCGACTCAAATATTATTCTAGTTTGGTGATTATTTATTTACTTATTCTAATTGTTCGTCCTTAATGAATTGTTAAATTGCGACTATAATTACGGTTATTTGATAGAGGATTGTTAATTGGTATCAAGATATTTGAAAATAACTATAAAATTATGAATTCTTTCATTCTAATTGCGAATTTCCAAGAATTATTACATTTTGGAATCAATCAGGAATCATCACGAGCATGCTACGCAAATTATCTTTATTATTCCGATTTTAAAGTTTCGCAGTTCACTTCTGACCACTTTCAGTACATGAAAACTCTACATCTACAGTTGATGGAATCTCACCTGTATAATCACACTAAAGTTTATTATACAGTAGAACCTTTGTGAGTCGAATTTCAAGGGAACGGCCAAAAGATTCGAGTTACAGAATGTTTGATTTACCTAAGAGAATTTCGACTTGAGGGAAATATTGTAGAGGTTGAGCTTCTTTCTGATTAATTTTTAGTTAAAGAGATAAAACAAATCAAGATTGGCGGCTAATTCTTGAAAGGGTTGAAAGTTTGGTTTGTTCGAAAACACGTGTTTGTCTCAGCTGTGAACCCGCTACAGCTTCCAGTTTTGGTAGTTTTTGAAAACTGTTTCAACTATTGAAAAGCTGAATATGTCAATATTCGAGAAAAATCGGTTGGGTAGGTTTCCAGAAAAAAAAAATTGCAATAGAGGGAATAAGTTCGACATTTAAGTTTCTTTTGGCGAGTTATGAAGGGAAAATATGTAGAGATTTACTGATTATTTCGACCTATAAATGGTTGAGATTTCGAGAAATGGAGGTTTTGGCGCTTGAATGCGAGTTTTGGAGTTTCTATACTGTAATTAACAATTTCTTCATCCATTCTAATTTCATATACCTAAAAGAAATTAATAACATTTACAATTGAAATTGTATGTCTGCCGATTATAATTCCCCACTTTCCAAAATTGTTTAAATTCATTACTTTTTTCAATATTAACGCGAAAATAAGTGAATCTCAAATGCCGAAATTCGTCCAAACAAAACCACCAACATCATTCTCGAAGCGCATTTTCCTTAATAATTTGAAATGCAGCTAAGCTATCCTAATTAAAATGAAAATAAAAATAAGGCCCCCTAATTGGGAAAGGCTTATATACGTTCCGATGAGAGACATATTAGATTAAAATTAAGAGGATTTCTCAGTTTGAACAACAAAATTCCAAAACCATCTTAATTTATAGTAAAATAAGAATAAACAATTCGGGTTTTGAAATCTATTAAATAATTATCAATTGAGGAACACGTGGAATTACTAAAAAAAAATAAAGTTATTTTTAGCCGTTTGCATCAATAAATACCTAATCAATTTATTAATGTTATTATTGGAAAATTTACAAGAATGTTACAAAAATATTTAATTTATAATAAGATAAAATTCCGAATTTATTTATTTATTTTTGCCCTCCATATTCTATTTTATTTGGCCAATGAACGGTTACATTGAATCGATATTTATTCTAACTAGATATATACAGTTTTAGAGAAAATAACAGAATAAAGACATAAATAGCTATATAACGTTTATAGATGGCATTTTGCCAATACCATATTGTGATTGTATATGTAAATAATCAATTTGGAAATTTCAAAGAATGACCAAAACAAAACAAAATAAATTAAACCATACCTATATAACAAAAAACAAAAACAAAACACAATTAATATTCGCACTGTTTCTTTGTTTTTTTTTCGTCTTTTGCAAATGTACTTATAAATGTTCCTATATGTTTCTAAAATTGAGGCCCTTGATTGTTGCAAAATGCCATGGGTAACCAATTTATTAATTCACATTACTTCGCATTAATTAGATAAAATTATGATAATTTCTAATACTTGATTAATTTTATATTTGGTTACCTTATAGAGAGGTAATTGAGTAACTTTTAAGGGTCACTGGTCGGCTCTGAAGCCTTGTAATACTGTCGCATGCTTGCCAGTGGCACTGCAACTAACTTATGTCCAAGTACACTTCTCTGGTAAGATTTATAATGAAAAATAATTGTTTATTTTTTAATTGTATAAATGGAAACACTATTTTTTTTTTCAAATTTTCATTTAATGGTGCACTGTATTTTGCAATTATCTTGTTTGTAGTGTAATCACTATTATTGCTCATAAATCATACGCTTTATTAGAATTGAGATTTATCAAAAAATTTAAAGTAGCCCATACATATTTATAGCAAGCCATTATACTATCGAATTTGTGTCCTAACTAGAATCTATCTAAATAGACCAATTGAAGAATTTACAAAGTTAGGATCCAAATTGCATCGTTGGATCTCAATTAGGTTTTCATTATTCCATTTTAGTATTAATTACTTTTTTTGTGTATCTTTATTATTAGATTAGTTTTTCACTTCTTGTTATATAATAAATTTTTTGGAATTATACAAATTTATATTGTATTGTTCCTTTTGGTAGGGCTCAGCTGATTCTAACTACTCTCAGCCTTCTTCGGATCTGTCGCTGGACGAGGAGAAAGAGACGTTGCGACGTGAAAAGGAAAGGCAGGCACTTAATCAGTTGGAAAAAGCAAGAGTAAGTTCTAATTTTTTCACTGGCAAAACTAAAAAATGTTTCTAAATATCGAACTTCTCTGTTCGGTTTTAGACGAAGCCGGTAGCATTTGCTGTTAGAACAAATGTAGCCTATGATGGATCGTTAGATGACGATTCACCAGTACATGGATATGCTGTATCGTTCGATATTCGTGATTTTTTACACATCAAGGTTATTTTTCATAAATAATTTATATTTTTTATGTGATTATTATTATTATTATTATTAGGAGAAATATGATAATAATTGGTGGATAGGTCGTTTAGTTCGTGAAGGTTGCGATATTGGTTTCATTCCATCACCTGTAAAACTCGAAAATTTACGTTTACAACAAGCACAATCGAAGACAACAAAACTTTATTCAAGTAAAACAAGTTCCAGCTCTAATATAGGGGCCGCTGGTAACGATGTTTCCAGAGGTAGCACTCCTCCCACGCCTGGTATGTCCTATCCACCACATACATACATATAAACACAATCAAATATATCTAAATATATAAAATGCAAGTCGGGATACGTTGTTTATAATGTTTTGGTTTTTTTATTCTGTTTATTTCTATTAATAATTTTGTATTTATTCCACATGTATGATTTTTTATTTAAATTTTTTGTTTTGTCTTGTTTTGTCAATCAGAGGATGGTGTTTGATTTAAATTCGATGGTGGTAATAATAATAACACAATAAGAGTTGTTAGCAACATATTTCAAATTAATTTTTTCAAGCACGATATTTATTTCGATTCGATTGCAACTACTGTTTGACTTTCTTGTCCTCTTTTATACAAAATCCTAAATATCCCATAATCCTCAATTTAAATTACCAAAAAAAAACAAAAACGCTATCCACAATTTAGAAAGTAGCAGTAGATTTAGATTATCATTTAGTAGATTTTAGTTTTTTGTTTGTTTTTAATTGCCAGTTTTATAATTTGATTTTTTATAACAAGGAGACGAATCGGATTCGATTGGTAACGCCCGTTCTGGTAAATCACTCACAACACCACCAACAAAAGAAAAGAAAAAACCGTTTTTCAAGAAACAAGAAACTACCGCACCTTATGACGTAGTTCCCTCTATGAGACCAGTAGTTCTAGTTGGTCCTTCATTGAAAGGATATGAAGTTACTGATATGATGCAGAAAGCCTTATTTGATTTTCTAAAACATAGATTCGAAGGAAGGTTCGCTCTCTTCTATTTGCTATTTTCCATTATTATATTAATTTATTTCTATTTTCGATTTTTTAAGAATAATAATTACTCGAGTAATGGCCGATATATCATTGGCGAAACGTTCATTATTGAATAATCCGTCGAAACGGGCGATTATGGAACGTTCAACAACTCGCTCAACATGTTTATCAGAGGTCCAAGCTGAAATCGAACGAATATTCGAGCTAGCAACAACATTACAACTCGTAGTATTGGATTGTGATACAATCAACCATCCTTCGCAACTTGCCAAAACTTCATTAGCTCCATGTATCGTTTATCTTAAAATCACTAGTCCTAAGGTTAATATAATTTTTATCTCCGATATAAGCAGTAATTAAAACTTTTGCACCTTTGCATTCAATTTTGTTGGTATATTATATTGAATGATCCTCATTTTTATTTTTGTTAAGGTCCTGCAAAGATTGATTAAATCTAGAGGGAAAAGTCAAGCTAGACATTTAAATGTACAAATGGTAGCATCAGAGAAATTGGCTCAATGCCCACCAGAGATGTTTGATGTTATATTAGATGAAAATCAATTGGAAGATGCTTGTGAACATATAGCCGAATATCTTGAAGTAAAAAACAATAACTTTTTGATTCTATTAGAAATAAAATTATTGAAACTTTCTTAGGCATATTGGAGAGCTACACATCAGGAAATTAGTGTTTCTAATGTACCCCGACCAATGGGCACATCACCTCAAGCCTCACCTAGTGGGGAACAAGGACGACCCACTTTACCAGGTAGGATTTTATCCTGGAATCATATTTCTTTGCCTTCTCAATCTTGGCTATTAATCTTTTTTTTTTTCACTAACTATTGCATATAATCATTACTAATTTCTACTAACTTTAATATTTCAGTACACCATGATGTTTACGGATACTCCCATGATTCTAGAGGTAGTCACCACAATCATGGTGGTGTTAGATACATAGGATTGCAAAGTTGGGACTCTGTAGACTCTCTAGAATCACTGTCTTTCTTATAAATTTGAAAGAATAAAATGCATGATGGTCTTAAATTTGATTGCATTCTTTTACAATATTCAAGCTGTTAATAATTTTTTTTTCAATGCTTTCCTAATCTAATAATTGCAATTAACAAATATTGACTTTTATTATTATTATTTTGCTCTATTTTCCGTTTATGATATTTTGATTTCCACTATTTTTCAGATTTTACCGGTTCAATGACACCAATAATAGCAAACAATAATTAAAAATTTGAATATTATATAAGATTTTTATATTTAGAAAAATTGAATTAGATTATCTGCACATCTTTTTATTTCGATTTCATTTAATTCTTACAATTTTTTTTTTTCTGAAAAAATAAATAAATATTTAAATAAATAGGTAATAATTTTTGTTTTCTTTTTGTTTTTGGGTAATATGCTTGAATATCAACGCTTTTGCTGCACTTTAATATGCCAAAAAAAAAAAAAATTAAAAATAACGCAGGCGGAGTTGCACCAAGTCCTGGTAAAATTTGGCGTGCTGGTTCAACTGATTTATTTGCTTAATTTATAAAATTTCTGAAATAAATTTTATTTTAAATATTGCTCGATTTTGTAAGTAATTAGTTTTTTGGCTAATTTTTAATTTATCTTATTCTGCATCAAGCTTATATAGTTTCTATTTTTTTGAGTTTGTTGCTTAGTTTTAAGATGAATTAAATTAGAATCTATTGTGTTTTTGTTTTGTTTTTTTCTAATTAATTGGGAAGAAAAATCTAAATTGATTGCGTTTTTGTTTTTTTTTTAATGGCAGTTTCGTCATTTCATACAGCCCATGGAAGAAGTAGGCCTCGGTTAGAACGTGATCGTGAATATGATGAATATGTCGAACGTGAAAATTATAGTCATGGTGGTAGTAGTGCTGGTGTTATGGCATCTCATGTTGTTGACGATTATCGAATATCAGCTAGAGATCATCGATATGGTCGAGATGATGAATTTCCAACAACACAACAACAACAACAACAACATCGAGGATCGTCACGACGCGCCCTTAACGCCATATAGTGGAGGCTTTCTACGGAACAACCAATTGAAGAGGAATTACATGATGATCTATCACCAACTATGGAAACTTATTACAAACCTCAAATACCGAAAGAATATCGTGATGAACAACAACAACAACGGCGTTTTGATGATGTTAATCGTACAACTCGACCAATAGATGAAGAACGACGTTATAGTGAAAGACGTTATCCAGACGATCGAAAAATTTTAGAAAAAAGTAAACAAGAAGGTAGAAATTATCGTAAAGAGTTGTTAGAGAGGTTTGCTGATATGGATTTTGAAGAACATCATGATTTCCGAACGCATCAAAGATATTACGAATAAAAGAAAAATAATTAAATTTTTCTAACAAATATAATTAGCAAAATACGGACGGGCCTATCAAATCGTTTGATGCAATTCTTCAATTGGATGCTCCGTAATTGTGATTAATTTTAGTCTCGCGATATTTGTAAATAAATAAATTTGCATAGATTAACAACAAAACAATTATCAAAATTTTATACTTAAAATCAAAACCAAATTTCCAATAAAAAAAAAGTTGTAGTAAAATAAAACATTCCAGCCCGAGTTACATGTGATACTAATCAACGAACAAAAAAATAATGAAAAAACTAATAAATAATGCTCTAATTGATTAAATTTGTATAGTGGAAAATTTTGATAATTATGTTAATCGGTGTGTGATTGGCAAATAAATAAATATTAAATATAATTGAAAATTTTGACCAGTTTGGTGCCATATTTGTATAATAGCTCAATTTTTAATCAATCTATATAGAATATTCAAGCTTTAAACTGTAGCTATACTTAGAATTTTTAAATTTGTTTATAAATATATACATATATATAATATAATTATAGAAAAAAATAAGGAGACGGATCTGTATATTGTTGAAAGCTGTAACAATTTTAATTGATAATATTTTATATGATTATTGTAAAGAAGAAGAAATTCACAAAAAGCTTAATGCAAAACAAAACAAAACTAGAAAAAACAAAAAAACAAAAAGAACTGAGATATTATTATAGTTAAATTAATTAAAAATATATATATAGAGAGAGATTTATTAATTGAAAATAATAATAATTAAGTATATAAAAGGCAAAGTGTAACTCTATATTGAGTGTTTTCTATTATCATTTTTATCGTTTTTAATGAAGAAAGTACCTAAGTGATATTAAAAAATATTGTCAAGTGATTGACTGAATTTAGGCAAATTTCCTCGTTTATTTGTTTTTCCAATTTTTATTTAAAAAACATAAAGCAAACGTGCACTTGCTGTTAGAAATGTATTGAGTAGCTGTTAAATGCTAGGAAGCTTTCAAACAAGAGGACAATTGAAACATTTCATCATCTATTATTATTATTATTATTGATTATTATTATTATTCAGTGCCGTAACGGGGATATAAAGCGTCTGTGGCAACGCGACCCAATAGTTACACTTTTACGTCATGACCTCGTACTTTAAACACGCAAGCGGTACATTTCAGCTGTGTGTAAAACGTACAGTTTGACGATAATACTGGTAGTTTCTTGAGGTAGTGGTATTGTAAATGCGTTCTTTTTTCTCTAGTAAGAACCCCAACTTGTTTCAAACACTATATTGAGTATCCTAATCCGACATGTACACTCATAGTCGCTCATTGTAACATCGCAAGATTATGTCAATCACTTCTCTGGCTTACTGTATCTCAAAAAACTTCCAATACTATATACATTGCCAAACTGTACTATTATTACACTAAAATGTGCCATTCATTTGTTTTTTACTACTACTACTACTTTTGTAAAAGGTAAAAGTGCTTCATTTTGCGCCCCTTTCGCCATGCCCTCGTTATTATTGTTATTATTATTGTTAGATTAGTTTTGTTGGAATTATTGACAATCAAAGTAATTGAGATTGTTTTTTTTTCTTTTGTTTAATTTAAAATTGGACTTAATAAAGTACAAATTTTTGTTGATTTTATTTTGTTTTAATTGAAAATGATGATAGTTGATGGAACATCCACGATAACTTTTATTATTATTATTATTATTATTGAGAAATAAACAGAAAATTATCAATTGAGCTTTTATAAAATTGTACATTTCGAAACTGCATGTGCCACAATAAAATTATATTTAGTGGTGGACAGAAATATTGATGACCAATTTCGCATTATAACACAACAATTATTAATTATTAGTTGATTTAAATGTAGAGAAATGGTACAATACTATAGAGTGTTTTGTGTTTTTGTTTATTTAATTTTTTTCTACTACATAAACGTATATGTATAGTTTTTTTTCGCACTATAGGGTAATTGGCAAAATTTCGAAATTCGAAATTATATTTTTGGAATTTTGCCATTTGAAAAATAATTATCGCTAGAATTTAGAAAAAAATTAAAGTAAAATATTAATATTCTTCTTTTGGACTATTTTATTGTCATTCTAGAGTTTAATTAACAACAAAATATAAATGAATAAATGAAAATTTAAGAATTAAATATATATTCTTGTTTAATTGGTTCGAAAACAAATTAATTCATAATTATTATTGAATATTTATTAAAGAAGGAAATAAGGTTTCATAAGCAGCTGTTGATATTCGAATGAGTTTATTAAAATTATCAAATATATATATATATACAGGAGGATGGACCACATCAGACTTTTCTGGTCTGTAACTCTGGTTCTAGAAAAACCACACTTGAGGATCCAAAGTGTCATATCTAGAGAACATTTTGATGTTAATACGAATTCTCTAACTTTTCGGGAAATTCGGTAAATATTATAAAGTATATGATGGGAAATCAAATTAATGTCTTATAAATAAATATTAATTTTCCACATTTCCCGAGAAACTAAAAACACTGTTTTGACATCAAAATGTTGTCTAGATATCACACTTGGAATCGTCAAGTGCGTTTTTTATTTCTTCCCCTACAGGGCTAGAGTTACAGACCAGGAAAGTCTAAGGGGGTCCACACTCTGTATAAATAATTAATATTTAAATGAAACTACTGATATTTGATATAATATTATATACATATTGTACATATGTATAACATTATTATTATTATTATTATTATTAAAATTAGTGAAATTTTATCCAACAAGGACTTTTCCTCTCAATTTTAAGATTTATTTTCGTGTTATTATTATCATTATTATTATTACTGTTAGATAATTGTTAGATGTAAATTTTCTTTGTTATTATTGTTTATTATTATAAAATTATTATACATATATGTATTATATATTTATTTGACTCGATTATTAATAGTTGAGGATCGTTGAAAAAAAATTAAATTGTAATAACCTGACTTATCAATGCGTTCATCTAAATGCCTTGCTGTTAATATTTGTTTCTATAATTATTGATCCAATATAAATAATTTAATTCAAAAAATAAAGAAAAAACAAATGAAAGAATGCTGATTATGATGATGATGATGGTGATGGTGATGATAATGATGATTATGATTTGTATGAATGAATTGTAAGAAAAGTGAGAGGCACTATTGATGTGCAATTTTCTAAATAAATAAATATATACTGAAATTCGTAATTTTTTTCTTTCACCTTCAAAATAAAATAATTCAGTTGAAGTGGAAACAATAAAAATTATGCAAAAGGAGATTAACCGAGCTCGTGTGGGATTCGAACCCACGACCTCCGCATAATGCAAATGTTAGCGCGGTGCTCTAACCTACTGAGCTAACGAGCCTTGGTTTAATAATAATACGTAATAATAATAATAATAATAAAAATTATTATTAATTGATTATTATCAATTATTACTATACAGAGGCGACTCTAGAGTGGTGTCCCCACAGCGAGCACTGTAATACAGGAGGCGTCAAAACTGATGAACCGTCCTCCTAGATTTTTCCAAAATATTACTCCAAAAAATATAGTTATAAGAAGAATTCTAGCCGTAGACTGTGAAATTAAAATTCCAACAAAAACATAATACTTTTCATAATTACTAAGGAGCCACGACCTTCGACACAGTTTAGCAAATTATAGGGCGGTACTCTAATGAACTGAACTAACTCTCAAATGGCGTAATCAGCAAATATTTCCCACTAACAATAAATCATAAATTATACTTAAGTCCCATTGGAAATATTTATATAAAAAAAATATGTATATTTTCCACCACTTACAGTTTTTTTATAAATAATTTGTCTATTGTTTAATTTGTATCAAATTTTCTAGTGAATTATAGTTTTACTTAATTTATCCTATAATTATACATTCAACTGTATAATCTGAATTGCCAATTAGTCGATAATAACCGATAGTCTTCGTTCTTATCATGATGCATTGTCCTAAATTTCATCGGTGTATAATTTTTTTTTTTTTTGATTCGGTCTAGAGATTGTCGGGAATATGGGATAGTAACTGGTAGCGCCCCCATTTCATCCAGGTGGTTGAAACGCGAATTACATCTGGGATGGTGGTGCACACACCCGTTTATATGATTATTCTACATTATTAACAAAACCCAGCAGTTGCAACAAATTGTAAACGCTTAAGTTTAATTGGACATTAATAATAATAATAATAATATGGAGAAACTGGAGATAAATTAAATTGTAAAAAAATGTTCATTTGTAGATAATAATTCTTATAAAAAAAAAGCATCGAAAAAAACAAACAAATAAGGACATTACAACAAACAAAATATTTAATAGAGTAATCAAATTTAATTAATAATTAATTTGAGTGATGTTTCGCAGAGAAAATATTAGATGTGTGCTGTGAATTCGGATTTTTAATTAATGAAAATGTTAATTAGCTTTAAGAATAAGGTATCTGATTTGGTTGCATACATTATTTTTCAATTTTATAATAGTTTATGATTTTTATTTGGAACATCCAAAATTAATTTTAGAAATAGTAAGCAGATTTGTGCGTTAGGGCTTTAATTTTATTTATTATCATTCGTTTAGTATTATTATTATTATTTTTTGATGTTAATTATAGGTTTCTCAATGAAACCGTAAAACAGTTGTAGATTAATGCTTGATTATGTTTAATGAATTTTTTATGCTGTTAGCTGTATTTTTATTGTATTCATTTTTGTTTTTGTTTGATGAGAAACAAAAAAATATATAAAAAATAAATCATGGGAAATTATTGATATTTATTTTTTTCTTGCAAATGGACATTATTTTGATTTGCCTATTTCTTCACAGGATGGAATCTGTTGTTGATTTTAATTTTAATTTAAATAAAATAAATAAATAATTATCTTTAATAAATAAGTTGACGATGAACAATATAAACAGAAAATACTTAAATAAATAAATAAATAAATAAATTAATTAATTAATTAATTAAACAAGAAAATGAAGATTGTATATTCTGTTAGTGTTTCAACAAAATATTTCCTATGATATTGTGATAACAGATAAGGTGCTCAAAGCAAATCAATTAAACGGTGAGTATTGTATGGTAGTTTATTTTCTAGCCAATTTTGGTTGTTGTTTTTTTTTTGGTTGGTGATAATTAGGGCTCGTATTAAATGAGGTTATATTGATTAGAATCGGTCACACCTCAAGAATGGCTTTAGGTGTTTATATAGAATGATGGTGGTACACGCCCATATTTTCAAAAATCAACCAAAACAAACGTCGATTGTACTGGCGAATACAGCGCCCAATTCGGCGGCAACTTGGCAAAACTGCCACACCCGTTGTAGGTCTACACAAACAGACCAAAAATCAACGATATTTCTAAGAAAATCTACAACAAATCTATCAGATTATTTCGCATTTCACACTTTGATGGAGGGAATCTCATTAGAATTGTTGGGATGTAAGAAAAACTGGATAATAGGGTTTAGTTAGTGAGTTGAAGGAGAAGCGACATGATGCTTGCAACTAATGAACGATTATAAATTGAAGAAAGTTTTAAGATCCAATTGCTAAGCGTTGGTTGAGAATAATCAGTTGTAAAAGCAAATGTCGAATTATGGTGGATGCGCCGGGCGAACGCTATTTAATGAATATGTAAAAACTTCCAATTCTAATAAAATAAATGGAATTATTGCTGGCGAATTCGATCAATTTCAATTATTGCCTCTTAATTTTCAATTATTCATCATAAAGAGACACTATAAATATTCAATTTGGGCTCTATTATATTTTTCGTTAGTTACCGAAGATTAAGAGAAATATACTTGAAATAATAAATAAATTGCAATTTTATTGGTGAATTCAATCTACTAGTTCTTCATTTACACAAAAAAATTCAGTACTATATATATATAGGTATATAATATACATAGAGAGATGAATTGGGAAAGTGGGCGAAATTCTGGAACGCAAGCGCTCCAACGAACCGAACGCCGTCTAGTGGTGAGCTTTTGAATGCTAGTCTGACCTGAACTGTCGCGCTTCAAGTTCTATATGTGTGTAGTCGAATTTCCGTTTTATAAATAGATAAACACAGATTTTATTTATTTATTTTCCACATATTTTATTGTAGAGAAGAAATAAGGAAATTGTAAAATTTATGATATAATTATCCGGTGCATATCCAGGCTAAAATTAATAGGAATCCAGTGCCAAATAAAAACCAAAATAAATCTAATTAAATAATAATAATAATAATAATAATAATAATAATGATAATAATCTCAATTAAAATATAATAATTATAGTAATAGGATAAATAGAACGCCGGTACGATACAGCGTTCTTAAACCGAAATATTTATCAAATTTAATAGATTGATTTGAGTGCCATAAAAGTAATCCAGTGTCAAATTTTATAGAAAAATATTGAATAGAAATCAACAAAACTAAATAATAAATAATTAAATTGTGATTGTTTAGAAGAAAAAACAAAAGCAAAATAATAATATGGGAGCAAAAGGGAGTGTTGAAGCTGCTAAAATCAATGCACAAAATTGGAATAATCTCGAGGTAGGGCCCGATTCAACATTTCGTTTATTAACAAATAAAAACAATAGAATATATAATTTTGGATGAATTCAAAAATAAACAAAACTACCGGCATGGATAAATAGCTGTAACTCATCAAGAAAAAACATTGCATGTTCTATAAAGACAATTGACGAAATGGAACGCCCACGTGTCAAATTTACAATATTAAACTAAATAATTCTATTGAGGGAATATATTTGTTGTACATTTTGAAGATTATTAATAATAAATTCTATATTACCAATGGACGCCATTATCAACAGATGCTCGCTCTCAACTAGTTAATAGGGAAATCGTATTT
>JAZBGX010000462.1:0-13024 GCA_037414775.1 Zonitis immaculata
TATCGAGCGATAAGAGGGGATGAATAATAAACTATTTACAAAAAAAATTAATCGTATTATTAAGATTCAAAACATCGAAAATTTAATCATCTTCATCTTGTTCATCACATATGGTAACTTCAATTTTGGGTTGTACTGCAGTCGTTTCATTATTATTATAAACTTGTTCATGTACAAGTCCATTTCTATTAACATCAATTTTCGATAAATCTTGCATTATAATGGCAATCCATCCAAGTTTCATATAATCGTTCATCATTACATTCGGATTATCAATAATTAATGGATTAATTTCAATTAATTTACCATAAATACCAGAATGTACAGGATAAATACCATTTTTGGTTTCAATAAAACATAAAATACTATTTGGTCCTAATCCTTGTGCACCACGTTTCTTCTTACCACTCATTTTATTCTCTAAACGATTTGTACTTGCCGTTATTTGGAAATTTAAACGATCTATTGGCGCTTTTTCAGCGAAAATTGAATGCTTCGGTGATAAATAAACAACAGATATTTTATTACTATGTATCCATAATGATGTATCTAAATTTTTCGTGTTTGTTGTGAAATTTGTACAATAATAACGTTGATAGGCATTTTTCCAATTTGGAACAGATTCATAAAGTTGTTCTTCTGAAATACCAGCAAAATCTGAACTAGATTCAGCAACCTACAGATCAAAAATCAGAAAAAGCGAAACATTTTATATCTCAATTACCTCTTCTTCTTCTTCTTCTTTCTTTACAATTGTTGTTTCGGAATTTTCCTCCAACATTTTCCAAAAATTTTCTTGAAAAAACAAAATTTACAACAACTTAACCTTACTATTTTCTTAAGTATGATAATTACTAAAGATTACATAAATATTTAATTTGAATCAATCTAGTCGCCTTTTTTATGAGAAATTGAGAATAATTAAAAGTTTTCTCACAATTTTTCTTTAATTATTAAAAAAATTCTACCAAAAAACTATAAGTGGAGCTACTTTCAGTGGTCAATTAGTTCAATTATAGTGATAATTGAGATTATTTAGTTGGTGTAACTGATTGTCTATAATAGTATTTTTTTGGAAAATTGGGAAATTGTTTTAGAAAAATAGAAAATACTATGGGAAGCGTTGAAGAAAATGAATCATGTCAAATAAAAAATGAAAAATCGAAAATACTTTCAGCTAGTAGTCAAAGTTCATTGGTAGATTCAGGAGATGTAACTAAACGTCGGAGGTATTTTTAGGTTATGTTACATTAATTGATTTTCAATAATATAAATAATATTTTAGTTCGAATCGTTCAATAAAACGTAAAAAATTCGATGATGAATTAGTCGAATACAGTCTTGGCATACCGGGAGTATCTAACGTTAAAGTAGTTACCATCAATATCTGAATTGTTTAATAAAATTAATGTTTCTCAAAATATTCTAGAGTAATCGATCACGAACACAATCACATTCAGAATTTTCGGTAACAAGTCCATCTATTGCGACTTCATCGAATATAACAACACCAACAGTACCACCACCAACAACTACTAATGCAACAATTCCA
Source organism: Zonitis immaculata (assembly GCA_037414775.1). Classification (NCBI taxonomy): domain Eukaryota; kingdom Metazoa; phylum Arthropoda; class Insecta; order Coleoptera; family Meloidae; genus Zonitis; species Zonitis immaculata. Next base: position 1,553 of record JAZBGX010000462.1, read on the forward strand.
CCATCGGCAACATCAACAGCAATAACAACACCACCACCACCACCAACAACAACAACAACTGAATTGAAACGTAAAGCAACATCAAAAACATTAACACATACTTCGAGACGTGGTAATAAACGTGGCAGACAACAAAATCAATTCGCAACAAAAGATTTAGGACGTTGGAAACCAACAGATGATTTAGCTTTAATTATTGGTGTACAACAAACAAATGATTTACGTATTGTACATTTAGGTACAAAATTTTCATGTAAATTTACTGTACAAGAATTACAACAACGTTGGTATGCATTATTATATGATAAAGCTGTATCAAGAGTTGCTGTACAAGCTATGAGAAATTTGCATCCGGATATGATAGCAGCTGTACAAGATAAAGCTTTATGGAGTCAAAATGAAGAGCAAATTTTGAGCACAGTCAAATCGGTTGGTTATCAATACAATTTTTGATTTTTTTTTTGCAATTTTTTTGTTTAATTTGTAGAGCGCAAATCCGACACTAGAAGTTTTCGCCGAATTATTATCACAACATCCGGATATTTTCTATCCAACACGTACAGCAAATGCTTTATATCGTCATTGGCAAACATTAAAAATGTATCATTTATTGCCGGATCAAGTATTAGGACCATTACCAACATCTGGCCGACCAATAATGACATTCAATGATGCTGAAGATATGATACAAGATTCGGAATTAAGTGAACCAACTGATGAAATTATCGATCGTGAATTAAAAATACAACAACGTAAAAATATCAAACAAATACGACAATTAGAAAATGAAGTTGGCCGTTGGAATGTATTAGTTGATAGTGTTACCGGGTTTTGTCCTGGTGAATTAGATGGACAAACATTAGCTGTATTACGTGGTCGAATGGTTAGATATTTAATGCGAAGTAAAGAAATAACAATTGGACGTTGTGCTAAAGGTTATAATGTTGATATTGATTTAAGTTTAGAAGGACCAGCACATAAAGTGTCTAGACGACAAGGCACTTTACGGTAAATATCTACATATAGTCTATTCAAAATCAAAATACTAATTTCTCTCTTGGAATAGTTTAAGGAATACTGGGGAATTCTATTTATCATCGGAAGGTAAACGTCCAATTTTCGTGGATGGTAGACCGATAACAGCAGGAAATAAAGTCCGTCTTTATGATAATACAATTGTTGAAATATCCTGTTTACGGTTTATATTTTCCGTTAATCATGATTTAATTCGATCAATTCATGATTCATTACGTTATAATGTTCCATCGTAATCTAGCTTTTCTTTTGTTCAATTTATTAAAACAAAAAGAGGAATTAAATGTTTAATGAGAGATGATTATATAGAAGTAAATGTTGGTTTATTTCAAAAAACCCACATCTTGATCGCTAGTTATTTGTTGTAATATCTCTAATAGAGCTTCATTTAAACGTTGGGCTCCGCTTAAACCGATTTTCAAACAATCTAATAGCGTATTTGGTTGGAATGAACCGCAACCAGTTTGCAAAACTGTACTGAATTTCTTGTTGGATACAGCAATAACAACAGCACCAACTGAACATTGTTCTTCAGCTACACTAGGATCAACTATGCAATGTTCACCGATTTTACAAACCGTCACCTATTTGAAGAAACAAAAAACAAAAACCATCAATATAGTTTGAATTAAAATTGAAATTATTATACCATAATTGGAGCCTTATCAATCTCTAATCGTTCACAATCATGTAATTCTTCAGAAACATCTAATTCTACATTATTACCGTCAATATTAACTGATCGTATTAATGGTATTTTTGTATCCCATAAGGCTGCTTTTACAGCAATTGAAACGGCATCGTACAAATTACCACCACATTCTAATAACTAAAACAATTGTTTTTTTTTTTATATAAAATTATTATTTTTTTTAAATTGGAAACAAACCAAGACATCAACATAAATTTTCCAACATTTCCTTCCTTTTAAAATACATAATTTACGTAGATTGAAAATTTCCGATGACCTATACGCTGATGATAGACTATTTGATATTTCTATGGCTAAATCTTCACCGCCACGACCCTCAAAATCCGGTGTAGCATTAGCTGAACTGTTATTTAGAAATATATTCGTATAGTTTTGATTAAATATGAAAAAAAGAGTAGGTACCAATCTATGAAAAATTCTAATTTGCCTTCGTTCGGCCGATCTGGATATGGTATATCGATTTCAATTTTAACAGCTACTAGAATATCTGTATTTGCTAAACGTAAACGTGCTGAACCGAATGCATGTGAAATAATTCCAGTTTCCAATTCCATAGGACGATAATCTTCTCTACCACGACCATCAGCTCGGAAATTTTCCTTCAAATAAATATATATAAAAAATTTTAAATAATTTATAAAGAAAAAATGCCAAAATTACTTGAACTCCATGCAAAATAAAGGTTTTTTCAGCCTCACACAGGCTCATTATTCAACAATAATACAGTTTCAATCTGTACGATTCGAGATGCAAAGCGTTGGATGAAAGTAAGGTTATGTTATAATAATACAAGAAAATCGATATCCAACCAGAATTTGATACTCAAAAATCGATTTTGTTTCTATTATTTAGAATTAAAGTGAGAATATTGATAATCGCCAAAGTATTTTTGATTAAAAATATTTTTATAAGAAGAGTGGGCTACTATTAGTTGGTTATAGCACGGCAGGCTAGCCAACTTGTTATATAACATTTATTCAAAAATTCGATATTCTTTTGTTCAAAGGACCAGGACTGAGGACAAAAAGTATTACATCTATTTATTCAATTTAGAAATTGTTTTATTGTACTTGAAATAAACAATTGGATAAAATAATTGATAAAAATCTACGTCAATAATCCAACAATATTCTATTATTATAAAAATTAACTACAAGACCCATCTAACCATCCATCTCGCCATCTTTCATTAACTTTCGAACAATCAAATTCTTTTTTACCCAAATCAACATTGATTTTATTGTGTAAACGACACAACCATTGACTTAAATCTTCTTGTGAAGCAACTTGTGGTGGATCATCTATTAAACTTTAATTTTCAATAATATTGATTATTCAAACAAATTGCACGACTTACACATTTCGTAAATGTTCAGCACAATGATTACATGGATATAATCGAGAGAATAACGAAAAAAATTGTTTTACATCATTTTGATCTTCTAGCGTTGGTTGTTTTGGATAAGCTGCAGCCATTGTATGTAATAAACTCCATGATGACCTACCCAATTGGTCTTTATCTAAAGGACATTCTTTTTTTGATGAGTGAGAAGACTCAACTAACTAAAAACCACCACAATTGTGATTAATTAAAACTTATTAGAATGATGCAATTCAAACAAACTACATTACCTTACCAGTTACATTATCATTATGTTCAGATTTAATTTGACGTCGTGTAGCTTTTGCATAATCTGCAAAGCTCATACAATGTCTACATGGTTCTTCTTCAATAGAACTATGTCGACGACTCATTTTTTAAAACCAATTATCATAAATAATTATTTGAAAAAAACCAAATTAAAATTTACACTCGACACAAAATAAGGTTATAATCTAGAATTTGTAGAACAAAGATGAAACTAATATAGAACCCAATAGCATAGAGAAAGATGGAGATAATAAGAATAATTTGACATTTGACAAAATCTAGGTTATGTTTCTTTTTAATTTTGAGAAATTACAATAGAATTATGAATATTTTACCGAAAAAAAGGTATTTTATCTTAAAATTGTAATCAATGAAATATTAATATTTCGATATTTTTAGATGGCATGTTCGTTCTAAAGATAATATTGCAAGAGTTCGTCGTGATGAAGCTAAAGCAGCTGAAGAAGAGAAACAAATACAAGCTCGAATCAAATTAGCTGTAAGTTTATGAAGAAGAAATCAACCATTTTTTTCTTAATTAAAACTATTATTTTTTTAATCAATAGGAAAGTGAGGCTAGAACTGAATTACTTCGACAAAAAGCCAAACAACAAATAACACACGATTTTATACCATTAACAACAACAACAGATGAATCAATTCCATTATTTGATAACAATAATACAGAACATGTGAATTTCTTTAAAGATCTAGAAGATGGTACAGCCGAATTGAAACAAACAAATAAAGAACATGATAAAGAAAAGAAAGTTGAACAAGAGAAATATGAAAAACAAATTGGTTATCTAACTTATTTAGGACAAGATACAAATGAAGCTTTAGGTAAACGAAATTGGTATGATGAACTACCGGATCGATTATCGAATAATAGTAATAAAAAAGAAGTAAATTTGAAGAGTAAAATACGTGAAGATCCATTGGAAATAATCAAAAAATATACATCGACCAGTTGTGTTATCAATAAAAATAAACAAGAATCGATAATAAAGCGACAAGCAATCACTTGTAGTGAAGAAAGTAATAGTAGGAGAAAGAAAAGAAGACACCATAGCAAGAAAAAAAAGAAACATAAGAAATATTCATCATCTGATAGTGATAGTGACGATGATCGTCATCAAATTGAGAAACAACGACGATTGGAATTGTTACGAATGGAACGATTGCAACGTGAAAAAGAAGAGAGACGCAAGTCGGAACTATTATTAGCCAAATTGAAAGGCGACAATATTGATGATGGTATTAAAGAAACAACGACTATGATCAATAAAAAATATAATAACCAATTTAATCCGGAATTAGCTAGACAAAATTATAATTGATTTATTTATTATAAATTTCCGATAATTGGTTTTGGTCTAGTTTTGAATAATATTTTCCTGTTAATTATTGTCTTCAATTTATATTCGGTATTATTATTTTGATATTTTTCCAATAATGCTAATGGTTTATCCATTTGAATTTCTTTACCATACAATAGATGATGTCCAATTATAAGTATTGGTATACCGTTTGTTGTAAAATGTAAATCACCAACAAATTTACCATTAAACAATGTTTCACTATGTGATTTTAAATCACCTTGTAATTCCAAAATTGCCCATTCGTTCTCCAAACAATCATCTGATGGCCTGCAACCGAAAAGTAATAATTTCTCTTTAAATTAAACCTAATCACCAATTTCATTAAAAGGTGGAATTTTCATATAAAAACAAATAACGCTAGAAAATTTTATTAAAAAAAAACACAAACATTTTAATATCGAAACTTTTTAAATAACGGATGTTTATGTTGATTTGAACCGGATTTTTTATATTCATAATAAACAGCATCATCAGCTCCAGACATTGAACCCATCTGTCCAGTTCTTCGATTACCACTCGCACCACTTCTTGGACCACCTTCACCAGGTATTTTCTCATCCTCACAATCAATATCACTAGCCGCCAAGACCTAAATATCACCAACAATTATTATCATTTAAAAAAATATATATGTAGAAAAATTACTTGTTGTAATAATTGGCCTTGTTCCTCTCTAGTTTTATACATCAAATCAGTTTCATCTTCCATACCAGCTAGTTTCGTTATAACTTTATAACTATAGCCTTGATTAACTAAGAACCGTTGGCGTTTCCTCGAATAATTCATTTCCATTGTATCTTGTGATACTAATGTGTAGAAAAAAGCGTTATACTCTTCAGCGATGGCACCTTTTTTGGCACGTAGAATTCGACCTAAACGTTGGGCTTCTTGTCGCCGCGAACCACCATGCGATGATATTTGTATTAAAACATTAGCTTCAGGCAAATCGAATGATGTATCAGCCACTTTACTAACAAATATCGTATTGACTTTTGGATTGAATTTGAAATTTTGTAGAATTTGTATACGTTCCCCTTGTGATGTTGGTCCATAAATATACGGTTTATTCATTTTAATTGCATAATGTTTCAAAGCGAACACATTATCCGAAAAGACAATTGTTTTATCGCCACGACGTTCATGATAACGTATCAAGTATTGTGTAGCACGAAATTTATTCGGATTCATAACGTAAAGCAATAAACGTTTACTGGTTCTACACATTAAATATTCCCGATAGAATTCTGGTGTCATTGGACACCATACTTCAGCACATTGGACACGTGCAATAAAGCCACGTTTTTGTAATTCTAACCAATTAGCTTCATACAATTTCGGTCCAATTAGAAAATTTAAATCGGCAATCTTATCATCTTCACGTAATAAAGTTGCTGTTAAGCCCAATTTACAATGTGATTGGACAATTGTTAAGACACGTCGAAACATTTTCGCTGGTATTGTATGGACTTCATCCAATATCATAATACCCCATTCTTGTTCTTGTAACCATTTCATTGTTTGTTCAGCTTCCCAGGAACGCCGTTGCGTATGTGTTATCATCGAATATGTTGTTACTAATATACTACAACCCATTGGTTTATCTTTAGCTTCGGATGTGAAACGGCATATCATACTATCATCAGCTGTTGACCACATTTTAAATTGTTGTTTCCATTGTTCAACTGATACACCCGAATTACATAAAACTAAAGCCCGTTTACGTACTGTACAACAGGCTGTTACACCAACCAATGATTTACCAGCACCGCATGGTAAAACTATAACACCACTACGTGCCCGGCCATTACCAAACATTTTACGTAAACTTTTCTCTTGATACGGTCTCAATACAGCTGACGGACGTAAATCAACATTTATATCAGGATTTACACTATCATTACGGAAATCATATTCAGCTAATAGAGGATGTTCTAATTCGATACAACGTTTTTGGATAATTTCAATTTTTTCTTGATTCACTTCGAACGATACAGTTTTCAATGTCGCATCATCTTCCTCATCCTCCTCATTATCCATTTTATTATAGAAATTCGTTATATCATCAGGCACTGTTGTTATGGTTGTAGTAGCAGTTGTTGTTGTATTATCAGTTTGGTCATTATTTGGTTTACTACTACTAAACGTTGGTATATTCTTTTTCTCTTCAATTTGAGTTATGATTTCGTCGTTCTCATCATTTTCAATATTCCGACGTAAACGACATTCTTGTATAACAGGATCTTTTAATAATTTTTGTAAAATCTCCGGATATGGACTTTCAACGAAATATTTATTATGTTTCAATACTAATTTAACTTTACCATAAGACAATGTACATAACTTAATAAATTCAATGATACCATCTGGTACACTAGTTTTACTCAAACGTTTCAAATACTCTATAATATCATCTGTTTGTAAACCAACACTAACAGCTGCATATAATGAATAAGCTGTTAATTTATATTCGTGTATATGTTCTGGACGACATACAGGTTCTGATATAGCAATTAAAAAATCATGTGCATGTTTATAAACTGGTGAGAATGATTCTAAAAAGATATGTCCATTCGGTGCTACCCATAATGGTCTAGAATTATGATCTGGTTTCAATAACATTTGTGTACGATAATCCTTTGCACCAAATTCATCTTCTTGTATTGTTTGATCATTTTTTTCGGCATCACGTGCAGCAGCACCTGGTACAACAGCACCTTCTGATTCATTTGTATCATCATCCGGCTCATAAGTCCATTCTTCATCATCTTTTCTACGTTTCTTTGATTTACCTTCACTTTTACTATTACCATAACGTTTCGGCGGACCCATTGCTTTCTCTACCACACAACACTAACACTCATTTAACTAATTAAAAATTGATAAATTCCCGTTATTCAATCCAAGAAATTTTAATTAAATAGAATCAAACATCTATTATAGTTACAAATTGCACCTATAGTAATAACTAATACCAACAAAATAAACGAAAAATCTCTATACGACAACCGGTGAAAATTATCGTCAACCGAAAATTATGGAATAAAAAACTAATCTAAACTAAATTTATTACCTTTTAATCAAAATAGGCCGCATTATTAGCGCTTTTTCAAATTAAATATCATTAAATAATGAGTAATTCCAATAAAAATCAGCAAGAAATAACAATAGATACTTTAGACACAATTATCGGCAATACCAACATAAAAAATCAAATTGCCCTATTTACACGTGTTGAGGTTAATTTTTCAAAAATTAAGTATTATATTCAAAAAAATCAATATTTAGAAAGTTTCTTGATATAAAATCATTATTTTATATCATATTTCATTAGTAATTAAGTAGAATATTATGTAAATTTGATTTATTTTAATTTTGAGGTTAGAAGCAAAGTTGGTATGTATTTATTTCTAAATATCGCTTTTTGTTTGTCAAAACTAAAATTTATCGACTCGAATTATTCAACAAATCTTTATTTGAAATTAATTTAATTATTGAAATTAAATCAAGATGAAATTTCAAGCACAATCATTATCGAAATGTACGCAACGTTTAGGTAATTTATTAGAAATTGAAGGTAAAGCTTCGATAACAATTCCAACACCAAATGTGATGCTACACACTCAGGTAATTATAAATAGAATCAAACAAGTATGTAATTAAATTTGTATAGAATTTCAATTTTTAGGGTGGTCAAATACCTCACATAACCCACGAAGTATTCAAATCAATTAGTCAAGATTTACAAATTCTACAAATACCATTAGCTAGTTTACATACATTTAAAGAAACTTTAGAATTATATGATGATCGTATCGTCGATTTTATTGGTAGTCGTAATAATTTATCATTTCTAACATTACAAGATCCATGTAATATAACAAGAGATGGACATAATGTAATCAATAAAATACCGATATGGACAAGAAATGGTAAATTTTATTACGATCCGAAAACTTATATGGATATGATTGAAGCCTGTAAACCGGATATGTATTGTTTATTATCAGATGGTGATACAAATCAAACTAGTTCGGAGAAACGTATAATGAAATCGATAAAAAATACAATAAATTTCTATAAAGATTGTTTAGAACGACACCGGAAATCGGACATATTACGAAATAAATTCCTAATCATACCAATTGTGGGTGGTTATAAAATTAAAGCTAGACAACAATTTATTGATACGATTCTAAATGATTGTAATAATAATAATAATAATAACAACATTGGTGGTTTTTTGATTGATGGTCTACATAATAACGGACCGGAAATTGAATTTCTAGACTTCCAATTAATTAAACCCGTTATTGAAGCAACACTTGTATTTATTAGAATCAAACAATTGTCCTAATTTGTTAATATTAATTGTTTGTGTTTTTTTTTTAAGGATAAACTACCGGAAGATCGATTACGTGTAATTCAAGGCTGTTGGAATCCGGTGAATGTAATTAATTTGGTACAATTAGGTATTGATCTATTTGATACATCATATTGTCATATATTAACAGAACGTTCATCTGTAATGACCTTTAAAATTGATGTAAACGATATTAGTGATTGTTATGAAATTAATTTGAATAATGTTAATTATTTAGATGATTTCCAACCGATATTGCACAATTGTAAATGCTTAACATGTACGAAATATACACGTGCTTATATACACCATTTATTAACTGTACACGAATTATTAGGACCGATTCTAATTATGATGTAAGTAAATTGTTTGAAATTAATTAATTAGTAATTATTATTATTTATTTTAGACATAATATTCATCATTATTTACGATTTTTCGCCAAAATTCGCCAATGTATCGAAACAAATACATTAGATTCGTTACAAGTGAATATTTTAGAACAATTCACAAAACATAATAACGACAATTCAATCAAACCAAATTAAATTGTAATATTTATATTTATCTAATAAATATTTGATTATTTGTGGAAGAAAAAAAACAACGCTAGTGTGTGAATACACCTTAATGTTTTCTTTTGTTTATGTGAGTGATTTCAAGCGAAATTCGCCTTTAATTACACCAACAATAAAGTTCAAATTTGTTTAATCTTTAATTGCGTAGATGAACTAATCAAAATTGAAACAGCTGTTTTTTTTAAGGTTATAATTTAATTATTAACATTTATTTTATTAATTTGTGCTCTATATGTTTTTAATTTTTAATTAATTAACTGTTTGAATGTCTTTTTTTTTTAATTAATTGTTTGATTGTGATTTGTGATTGAAAATGGTTGTTTTATAAAATTTGAGGTTATGTTGTAAATTGTTTTGTTTTGTCAATTTATTATTTAAATTTAATTAATAAAAGAATAATGAGTGATAAAGTTGAAGATATTAGTGAGATGGATAACACTCCAGACCCTTTAAATGTTAATAATAATAATTTAACTGAATGTGAAACTGGTGAAGATGCTTTAACTACAGATTCGGAAGATTATTTATCTGAACCGTTACGGTAATTATTGGAATCTAAAAGTTTATCGATAATTGTTTATTTTTGTTTAGATATAGAAATTTTCGATATTCCACATCTTCAAACAATTCCAATACAACACTGGTTGAACATGCAACTTTGGAAGAAGCAAATGGTAATTATTTGAATTATAATGGAAATATCAACAATATACAAATACCAATTGTTGGATATGAGATAATGGAAGAACGTGCTAGATTCACTGTATTTATTTGAATAATTCATTTTAGAAACAACTTATTGTTTGTACAATTCTGTAGGTATATAAATTGCGAATTGAGAATAAAACAACCGGTGATTGTTGGTATGTTTTCCGGCGTTATACCGATTTCGTACGTTTATGTAACCGTTTACGTAATAATTATCAACATATTGTACAATTATTGCCGCGTAAACGTTGGTTGAAGAATAATTTCGATCCGATATTTCTCGATGAACGTGTTAATGGTTTACAAATATTGGTCAATGCTATTTTGAACGAACCGGATTTATTGGGAATGTTGGAGATACAGGATTTTTTTTGTTTAAACGAACCACCAGCATATACCGAAACCAACGAAGAATCTAGAGTAAATATCCAATTAAATGCGATAATATCGATTGATAGATTATTGTTTTAGGCGATTTTCGAGGCACTTGAAGAAACTGTCAACGATTTAAAACAACAATTACGCGAAAAAGACGCGTTAATTGATTCGATACAAGATTCGTTGCATACGAAAACGATAGAAAATGAAAATTTATTGAAAATTATCAGGTAAATTCTAGTTGTACCGAAAATACAATCGATTAAAATTGTTCTATTTTGAAATGACAGGAATTCAACGATGAATTGCCAAAAATGCCAGAAGGAATGCGAGAACTTTACAAAATTGATACAATAATTCGAATCTATTATTATCACCAAACCATGCACGGCTTTTATTTTCAAATAATTGATAAAAACGAAAACAGGGTTGCACTCATATAATTGTTATTAATCAATGATAGAAATTTATTTATATATTTAATAAAAAAAAATTAAAAAAACGTACAAATTATCAACGATAATACCCCAAAATTTTGTTTACCAGTCTAAAGATCAACCCATCTACTGTATTATTATTATTATTATTATTATTGATATTAACAATTATCTTATTTAATTATCGGTAAATAGGTTTTTTCGATGGAAAATCGAATCATATGATGTGGC
>JAZBGX010000462.1:13093-29932 GCA_037414775.1 Zonitis immaculata
TTCGGACAATTCTATCTAAATGCAATTGATATCAGTTATTTATTATTAATAATTATATTGATATCAGTAGTATTTTTTTTTTTATTTGTTCAGTCCAATAATAGTGTGTGTGCGTACAATCGAATTAATTTGGTGCTAAAAATTCGAAGGTAAGCATAATTTCTCAACAACTCACAATAATAATAATAATACTAGCAATATAGATAGGTTGTTCTAATTGTTTAATTATCACAAGTTGATTCCATTTCCAGTATCATTCAAGTAGTTGAAGATTATGTTCATGGAACAAAATAATAAGTAATTGAATTTTTTTTAAATAATTCAATGAATTAAAAATGTTCGTTTAACAACAAAATTGATTCATTTCCGACTGTTTTATAAAATTAAATTTGTGGTAAATTGAATTGTTAATTGAAGAACAATTGAAGATAATTGCAAACGAAAATGACTGGTGAGTTACAATTATTTTTTTTTTGCTTTTCGTACAGAAATATGAGGAAATTACGTAATAATAATAATTATCATCGATAGATAATCGCGTTAGATTCGAATAAAATTTATTATAAGCGCGCAAAAAAAAAAATCGATTGTTCGAACAAAAGCCACCCCTTATCATAGATGAACTTTCCAAATCTATAGATTATTCCTATAAATATGTTTCTATTAGAAGAAAATAATTTCCAAAATTACGGTAATTTCCACAAAGAAAAAATAGCCGATTTTGAGATATTATTATTATTATTATTATTATTTTTTTAGTTTAAATTGATAACAAGTGTCAAGGCTACATTTTTTTTTGTGTTAAATTATTAAAAATAATTACAAATAGTTTATCAATAATGATTTTTTTTGTGTTAATTTCTCAATCTGGATTTTTTTTTCTTAGGAACAACAAAACAACAACAACAACAACAACAAAATGGTCCGGTTCAACTTAAGCGCGAATTGGGCCTCTTTTCTGCTATCAATTTAATATTGGCTGTTATGATTGGTTCTGGTGTATTTGTATCACCAGCATCGGCATTAGAACATTCCGGAAGTGTGGCAATGTGTTTGATTGTCTGGACGATTTGTGGAATTGTCTCGCTACTAGGTCATTCTCAATAATTTAAACAATTTAATTAATTATTGTTGAAATATTGTTTCTATATAGGAGCTTTAGCATTTGCTGAATTAGGCACAATAATACCACGTTCAGGTGCTGAATATGCTTATTTTATGGATTCATTTGGGCCGTTACATAAATTTTGGGGCCGTCTACCATCATTCATCTATTCATGGACAATGATTTTATTAATACGTCCAGCTGAAGTTGCTGTTATTATATTAACATTTAGTGAATATTTATGCCAACCGATCTTAGATTATTTATGTATAAATCGTTTAAACAATTACGATTTATATCAACAAATTATAAAAATTTTATCAATATGTGCTGTTGGCATTATAACTTATATTAATGTAGCTAGTGTTAAACTTTATGTTAAAGTACAAAATATTTTCGGTTTTTTCAAAGTATTCGCCTGTTTAATTGTTATAATTGGTGGTATTTATGAATTGATCCAAGGACGTACCGAAAATCTCAATAAAGGCTTTGAAGGTACCAAATATACAGCCAAAGATATCGCATTAGCTTTCTACAGCGGACTATGGGCATACGATGGATGGTAATCTAAAACAAAACCAAACAAAAATATCAACTAAAATAATTACAATCATTCTTAGGTCGGCTGTAACTGTTGTTACTGAAGAAATAAAACAACCAGAAATTAATATACCACGTAGTATTGCAATTAGTGTACCAATTGTAACAGCATTATACGTATTTATGAATATGGCATATATGACGGTATTAACAATACCAGAAATGATGAATGCACAAGCCGTTGCTGTTACATTTGGTGAACGTGTATTAGGTAATTTTTCATTTATTATACCATTAGGTGTGGCTTTAAGTACATTTGGTTGTGCTTTGAGTATACAATTCGGCGTTACACGGTAATATTTTTCCGAATAAATTACAATATTCTATCTAGAATTATTTTTTAGGTTATGTTATGTCGCAGCTCAAGATAGTTTTATGTTACAAAGTTTATCATTTGTACATCATAAACGATTAACACCATCACCTGCTGTTATTTTACAAGGAATTCTAACATTTCTATTTATTGTTATTGGTAATATTGTTGAATTAATCGAATTTGTTAGTTTTCTTATATGGATATCTTATGGTACTGCTATGGTATCGCTTTTAATTCTACGTAAAACAATGAAACACGTCCATAGACCTTATAAAGTTGATAATAAAACAATTGCAATTTTCCAATTATTAATTAATTCATATTTTCAGGTACCAATAATTATACCAATATTTATTTTATTGATAGCAATTTACTTAAGTGTTACTCCAATTATAACAGATCCATCGTTAAAGTATTTATTCGCTCTAGGTTGGACTTTACTTGGTGTTTTAGATTATTATTTATTTATTTATAAAAATAAAACACCTGATTCATTATTAAGTACGTATTTTTCGAAAATCAGTCTAATTGAATGGATAAATATTTGTTTTGCTTTTTTCAGATAAATTAACAAGTTGGATACAAATATTTTTATTAGTGGTACCTCCAGATACTTGATGTTTCGTTTTTTTATTGTTATTTCTTATAAATTTTATTATAAATATGTAAATTTTCGAAAATTTTTAAATATTTGAGGTTATATCTTTTCCAACCCATATCCCTCGATAATCATTTCATTAAACTAAACACATAAACTAATTTACAAATTATATTAATCTACGATTAAACACACTTAGCTACTGATAATAAAAATATTAAACTTACCATTTCAATAAATTAAAATTCTAGGTTATGTCCATTCGGGCTATTATCGAAAATTTTCATTCGTTCAATAATAAATTTGTATGTAAATAGTCGTACGAAACATTATCGATATCATCAAGATATTCACGATAATTTGCATTGTCTTCGATTTTTATACAATCACTTTTAACAAAACTCTCATCATCATTACTATCATCACTGGAATCACTATCGTCGTCATCATCATTATTACGACTTTCGCTATATGTATTCGATTCAGAATCACTGAGATCCATATCAATTTCATCATTATATGGATTTAAATTATGATTCAACGGATGTGGATTATCCGAATATAATTGCGATAGAACACAATCTGTACAAAAATCAATTGAATCCGCATTACATGTTGTACAATGCCAACGTGTACCAATTATTGGATCATCATTACAATAATCACACTATAAAATAAAGAAAACATTCAATTATTGATTAACTAAAAAAAAATTAATATATAAATTACTCGAAAACCAAAATGTCGTATTGTCGGTATATCAATTTCTTTAATTTTAATCTCTCTAATACGTTTCAATAATTCCAATTGTAATTCGTTATCATTTTTCTTTATTATTGTATTATCAACAATATTATCATTACCATAAGGTTTTGGTAATAAATAATTACTAGTTGATGGTTGGATTGAATCGTCAATTAATTGTATTGATGATGACGATGGTGGTGGTGGTAGATCATCTTGTATATCGTTGGATGTAACCGGTAGACATAAATCTGGGAAAAATGTCGACGGTTTCCATAAATAATGATTATGGCGTTGATGTTTATGCAAAGAACTCTTCTAAAAATTCATACAATTAAATTAATTAAAAATAGAGGGAGACAGAGTAATTATTGATTTACTTTATGTCGTTCAGCAGATTTTGGTATACGTCCGGGTATTGGTAAACCGGCTTTATATAGTTTTAAGAAATATTTTTGTACACGACTAGTAACTTGTTGAACACTACGATTACCTAAAGCATCGGCAATTTTTTTAAATCGTCTCATCTCTATTGGTTCAGGTGGGTAAATTTGTAACAATTCTTCTAAACGTTTCTGTTCTTCCAACGACCATTTCTATAATAATAATCATTTATTTATCCAAGAAATAATAATAATGATGATAATAATAAATAAGTCTACCGAATTTGAATGTTTCTCTTTTTTCGGTGATTCTTTACGTTTATTATTATTAATTTCAATACTACTATCCGTATAAATTTCTTTCAATATATTCTCCGGTATTTGAACATTATATTTAGACCAATCAATTACAGGTAAATCAGGTATTCGTATTGCATCCGGCATATCTAATGATTCACCATTTATGATTTTTTCTAAAACTTTTATAGGATCTTCTAAGGCTTCCTTTTTTAATTCAACAGCTTTCTTATAATCCTAAGTCAACATAAATATTATTATTTCTAATTGAAATTGATATATAAATCTATTATTACTTGAATGGATTGTTTCCTTTGGGCACATAATATAAATAATGTTTTTATAACTTCACTATAATCACGATTACCTTTTAAAGCTAAATGATCAGTTTCGAAATAATATAAATCATCATCTTCTATTGTTGAATTTGTCATTTTAATTGTTTATAATTGATTATTCTAATTGGAAAAATTATTGTAAAATACACGTGAAAATGACAGCAACTAAAACAAAAACAGTGAGGTTATGTACTGATAATTGTAGCAGCAGATGATCAATTAAATTCTGTTCAAATAAAATCATATATTTTTTTATTCGAATAAACCAAAATAATAATCATTTTAATAATTAAAATAACAAATTATAGAGAATATATTTGGAATATTGCTATATGAAATAGAAAAAGCAAGAGAGAGCTACTCTTAGTTACTTAAATATTAGAGGAAAATTTTCTAAAGCCTTGGCTACAATATGTTTGTTATATCATCTAATGATATAACAAGTGTCTCAAAGACTAAAGATCGATAATTTAAATTACGTGACCGGAAATGGAAAAATTAATAACCATATATATAATCAGGCAATTATAGAATAAATAAATGAATATTACAATGGGATCCGTCTCCGCTTGTACGGCGTATTGTAGACCGATCTTTATTGATCCTTGATAAAATTTGACGTTTGTTTTGACGCAATTACGTTTTTTTTTTCGACTTGTCAAAAACAACAAAAAAAAACAACATAAAAGTGTATTGTATTGTAATAATTTTGTAAATAATTTTCCATGTTTTCATTAACCAACAACAATTAGATAAAATAAACGTTTTTTTTTGCTATATAATAATTATAATTAAGTTCAATTATTAGATAATGTTACGGTTGTGATTTCAACATCTTCCAGAGTTTTATCAAGTTTTGTTGTTGTTTTTTTTTTGTTGAAATAATTCATATATGGGATTATATTTTTCGAGAAGAATGGAAGATAATGATCAACAATCTAGATCTGCTTCTGAAGATGATTCGGATTATGAAACAGAAAATCAATACAGAGCTCTATTGCAAAGTCTAATAAACAGGTGATTATTCTATTGAAGAACAAATAAATAATCGATTTATTGTGTAGTTAATCATTTATTTGATTGTTCTTTTAGTGGTCAAGTTGAAATAATGACGAACAACTTTGAAAGTTGCTATGGTTCTAAATTACCAAAAAATAAAGCCAAACCCAATACTACACTCTTAGATGTAACTATTACCAATAACTATTATCAAATTTAATGTAATCGAATTTATTGTAGCAAAGCGAATTCTCTTTGATAACACGAACATCAGCCGGATTAGGCCAACAAAAAAGGAAATTCGCTACAAATCAGAATGTCGCCAATATGCTCTTAAATAGAGAAGTATTCGATTTGATAACAACAACCAACCAATTATTATTAATATCAATCATTATTATTATAGAAAGGTTTAGGTTACTATTCGAAATTTTCGTATACTAATAAAAATAGGATAAGTAACAATTATTTACCAAATACAATGGAACGTTTGGATAATTATAATGGTAAAGTATTTTGTGGGATATTCTCAAAAGATGGTAACTATTTCTTAACAGCATCGCAAGGTATCATTTCTAGATGAATAAATAAACGGAAACTAATATTATTGAAATTCTAGATAGACAAATTCGCTTATATAAGCCTGGTAATAATAATTATAAATTATTGAATACATTACGTGCTCGTGATATTGGTTGGAGTATAATTGATGTAGCTTTTTCGCCAAATCAAAATAATTATGTCTATTCAACATGGTCACCATCATGTTAGTGTTGAATCAATCGAATTATTTGTTTAATTGATTAATTGATTATATTTTCTAGTACATTTATGTACAGTTGGTGAGAATACACAACATCAGGAACCTTTATCGTTATGTAATACAAGTCGACGATTTTGTGTATTTTCCGTTGTATTCTCGTCATGTGGCAATGAATTATTAGGTGGTGCCAGTGATGGTTATTTATATATTTATAATTTAAATCGTCACGGTCGGACATTAAAAGTATTCAATATTTTCTTGTAATTATTTCGTTCCAAATACCTAATCGATGGGTTTTATTTTTATAGATTCCGGCACATGAATACGATGTTAATAGTGTAGCATTTGCTGATGATTCATCAAATATAATTTATAGTGGTGGTGATGATGGTTTAATTAAAGTATGGGATCGACGTACATTGAATGAATCATTACCAAAACCTGTTGGTATATTAGCTGGTCATATGGATGGTATAACGTTTATTGATTCGAAACATGATGGTAGACATTTAATATCGAATAGTAAAGATCAAAGTATAAAATTATGGGATGTACGTTCGTTTTCTGGCAAAGAAGCTGCTGAGAAATCATTACAAGCTGTACATGAACAAACATGGGATTATAGATGGCAACAAGTACCGAAACGATGTTGGTTTAAATGATTTTACAAATTTTATTTATCTAATTTAGATTTGCATTCATAAAACAATAGAGATAATTATATTTACAGTATTTACAACGAAATCCAAATTAACTGGTGATACTTCTATAATGACGTATCGAGGACATGTTGTAATAAAAACATTACTTAGATGTAGATTTTCACCGATCGAAACGACCGGACAACGTTACATCTACACAGGATCAGGCACAGGACACCTCACAAGTATTTATTGATTTATCGAACAAAAACAACAAACAGGAATTATATAACTTTATTTTCAACAGTTTATGATTCGCTAACCGGTAAAATTGAACGATTCACACAAAAACATCAAGCTTGTATACGGGACGTACATTGGCATCCTTATCGTAACGAAATATTAACATCATCGGTAATTTTTTGTTTTGTCCTTTTCTTCTATAATTAATGATTTTGGTTTTTTTATTCTAGTGGGATGGTATGGTAGGCCGTTGGACGTACGATCATCACAATTGTGATAATAATACCCCACAACCGGTTAGACGTAGTTCGAGACTTGCTTCGAAAAAGAAACGAAATTTCAATTTTTTATAATCGATACATACAAAATTGTAAATTTTAAATAAACCGCCCAAATATCCTTGTTAAAAAATGATTGGTTAATAATTTTGACAAGATAACCTATAATTATTATTGATAACCCAATTGTGTGTGTTTTTTTTTTAATTTCCCAAAATTCGAATTAAATATATAAATTTTTTTTTCCATATCTAGGATGTTATCAATAGAAATTCAGTTCTATTATCATGTTGAGTTTCAGTTGTTTCGATTTTTGAACTTTGATTTCCATAAAAATAATTTTGAGGTTATTATTTAGTTTTTTGGGGGGGAAAATTTGTGGAAAATGCTTAATTTAATATCGTGTATCAAATGTTTTTTACAATTAGGACCTAGACAATTTCTACGGCAATATTTCAAATTACCATTAATCAAATATATACACGATACGGTCGATTTGTATAAAAGTCGTACACGTAGTGGTGTTAATAATTTAAGAGATGTCGTATTGAGAGGCACTATAATCGCATTAATTACAGCATTATTAGTATGGTTGGCGATTTTCATGTATATAGCATTCTACTATGCTTATGTACCTGTAGAGTCACATTCTAAACCAGTCTATTTTAAATTCAAGCAAGTATTCATTTATTTTGTTAATAAATTACAGTTGATTAATTATTGTATTTTAGGGCTTGTGACCATCAGAATGGTCGCAATAATTATAATAATAGAGCGTTATGTAGTTTCCCATCGGCACATATAAAATTGACTGAACGTCAACGATTATTAATGTTGGGCCAATCCTATAAAATCCATTTAGATTTGGAAATGCCAGAATCACCGACAAATCGCGAATTGGGCATGTTTATGATTTGTGCTGATTTTCTTGGTATCAATGGTAAAATATTGGCGAATTCTTGCCGTTCAACAATGCTACATTATCGTAGTTTTATATTGGATATTGTTTATAAATTAATATTCAGTCCGTTTTTTGTATTTGGTAATACTGAAGAGAAACAAATTATTAGAGTTGAATTATTCTCAGATTTCGAAGAATATGAAGTACAATAATAATAATAATATTGGTTTGTTGATATTGAATTTATGGTTTGTTGTAGAGTGAACCGGTTACTGATATTGTAATTGAAGTTCAAACAGTACATGTGGAAATCTATTCAGCGAAATTTCTAATAAATGCCCATTTTACTGGAATAAGATTTCTAATGTTTAATTATCCAATTCTATCAGCAGCTATTGGTTTATAAATAAAATTTAACGTTATTTATTGGGAAAATAATAACAATTGCAATATTTTTTTTTTTTAGGTATAACATCGAATTTATTCTTTATTGCAGTTATTTGTATGGTTAGTTGGTATCAAATTATTAATTCTGACGAATATCTAAATTATCTACATAGTCTTCAACCTGTTGTTGTACAAAAACAACAACAACAACAATTAGGACGGGGAAGTGTTTCGGATTTTGAAAGTGGTAATTATTACAAATCGATATACAATTATATAATCACAACCTTGATTCATTTTTCTATAATATGCTTGATTAATTTTAGAGGAAGTTTTAGATTTTTATTGACAAAAAAAAACAAAAAACAAATAGAATAATAAAAACTGAAACAATTATCTAAATCCATTGTCATGGAAATTTTGTAAGGATTTGTATTGTTTTAGGTTCGTCAAGTTCTTCGTCGTCAATAAATGAAGAAGCTTTTCTATTACAACATGATGGTTCGGAATTGGAAAATGTCGAACAAATTGGTCATGTAACAACATCGGATTGTTGAATTTCTAACTAAATAACGAAAATTGATCAAAGTCTGAATTATATTTCCATTTATATAATTTTTGTTTAGTTTTTTTTTTTTATTGTTATCGATTCAAGTCACGTATTTTATCAAATGGCATTGAATTTATTAATAAAAGAAAAAATTATCAATTTTTTAGGACTTTGAATTCAAGTGGCGCCCTCCCACTTGCAGGCAACTATGAAGTTACAGTAATTGGTGACAGGTAAACATAACCTACTTAAACGCAGTCGGAGACCAATTGAAGACCAGTTTCGTTTTGTTGCTGCTTTATTGAAGATCCAACTAATTGGAATTATAGTTTTATAATAATTAGAGAAATTTCGAAAGTTTCCATTCCATATTAAATAGAATTGAACAAAATGTCGGAGGATATAATAAAGAAACAAAAGACTTGTATGCAAGTAGCTACAAATGTAACACAACAACACCATCATGTATCGCGTTTTAAACGTGGCCAAATATTAGGCCATTTACGTGGTTTCCGAGGTTGTACCGTATGGTTTACTGGTCTATCCGGTGCTGGTAAAACATCAATTGCATTTAAATTAGAAGAATATTTAATTAGTCATGGTATACCATCGTATGGTTTAGATGGTGATAATATGCGTACTGGTCTGAATCAAGATTTAGGTTTTTCGAAAAGCGACCGCGAAGAGAATATACGGCGTGTCGCTGAAGTAGCTAAATTATTTGCCGATGCTGGTCAAATATGTTTATGTAGTTTTGTATCACCATTTACTGAAGATCGTGAATTAGCTAGACGTATACATCGTGATTGTGATTTACCATTTTTCGAAGTATTCGTCGATACACCATTGAAAATATGTGAACATCGCGATACAAAAGGTTTATATCAGAAAGCTAGACAAGGTACAATCAAAGGTTTTACTGGTATCGATCAAGCATATGAAAAACCTGAACATCCTGAATTAGTTATTAAAACTGTTGATTCAACAGTTGAAGAATCAATGTTGCATGTTGTTGAAATGTTACAAGAAAATGGTATTATACCGTTAGTTGAAGATGATTTTGAAAAAGTCTTAGAATTATTTGTACCGAGAGATCGATTAGCTGCAGCTAATGAAGAAGCTGCCACTCTACCTAAATTAAATATTACACAATTAGATCTACAATGGTTACAGGTAAATTATTGTTTAGTAAAATTCCATTTATCAATATTTATAGAAATTTAAATAAATATTTGAAAATTCTAATCCGATAAGACGACAATAATTGAATTTTTCCATAATGCCAGACAGCCGTCACATTATTGTTAGATTAATTCGATTATTAAATCCCATCAAAACACGTTGTTATATAAACAGAATTTTAAACATTCTATATATTTATTTTAGAAAGTTTACACAAGCATAACTCTCACTTATAAATTAAAAAAAAAAAAAAAAGTGAAATTAGTTCCGGTATTAATTCGATAATTTCCCAGAAATTTAGACGAGAAAATCAAAATGTTCTTTTCAACGTTGTTTTTTGTTTCTTCCAAATGCAGGTTTTAAGTGAAGGTTGGGCATCACCATTGAAAGGATTCATGCGCGAAGAACAATATCTGCAAACTTTACATTTCAATTGTTTTTACAATGGCTCGGATGTAATCAATCAAAGCATACCAATTGTTCTACCAGTATCAACACTAGATAAAGAACGTTTAGATGGTGTATCATCATTATCATTATATTATAACGGCATATGTTATGCTATAATGCGTAAACCGGAATTCTATTATCATCGTAAAGAGGAACGTTGTGCCCGTCAATTTGGTATAACAAATAAAGACCATCCATATATACGTATGATATATGAGAGTGGTGATTGGTTATTGGGTGGTGAATTGGACGTATTGAAACGTATCCAATGGGGTGATGATTTAGATCATTACCGTTTAACACCGAACGAATTACGACGTAAATTCAAATTGATCGGTGCCGATTGTGTGTTTGCATTCCAATTACGTAATCCAATCCATAATGGTCATGCTCTATTGATGACCGATACACGGCAACAATTAAAAGATCGCGGCTTTAAAAAACCAGTATTATTATTACATCCATTAGGTGGTTGGACAAAAGATGATGATGTACCATTACATACAAGAATATTACAACATCAAGCTGTATTAGATGATGGTATATTAGATCGATTCAATACAATATTAGCAATATTCCCATCGCCAATGATGTATGCTGGACCAACTGAAGTACAATGGCATGCTAAAGCACGTATGAATGCCGGTGCTAATTTTTATATTGTCGGACGTGATCCAGCTGGTATACCACATCCATTGGGTAAAGATGGTACACCGGATGGTAATTTGTATGATGTTACACATGGTTCAAGAGTATTGAAAATGGCACCGGGTTTGAATAATTTAGAAATTATACCATTCCGTATTGCTGCTTATGATCGACGTAATAAGAGAATGGATTTTTTCGATCAGACACGTCAAGAGGATTTCGAATTTATATCGGGAACGAAAATGAGGACATTAGCTAAAAATGGCGATAATCCACCGGATGGATTTATGGCACCAAAAGCATGGCATATTCTAGCCAGTTATTATCAAGCTTTAATTAAAGATAAATATTAAATCATTCCTATTGTATAAATTTATTTGGAAATATTTATAATTTTGTTGATAGACGCTTTGCTTTAGTTTTATTATTATTTTTTTTTTGATAGGATAACAGCACAATTGTTTAGTGCACAATCTCAGCTTTTGCTCCACACTCATAGTTTATTGTTATGTTTGAAATATATTTTATTTATAAAATAATAAATGAAATTATTACGGTAAATTGCCTAAACGTTTATAATCAATTTTCTCCAATTGCACCAACGGTCGTAATTGTTCAGCAAATATTCTCATATCTTCAGCGATAGCATCTTGTCCGCTAGGTGCCAATACAGATAATTCGACTAAATAACTTTGCGATATCGGTTCAACACCTTCACCTGGCTTATTAGTCATATTACCCATTTTGAATATTTTCGATACAGTAATTTTCATACGTCCTTTACGAAACATATAACCACGTGCTATATATTCGAAATCAACACGACAACCTAATTCCGTTAGAAATTCAACAATTGTCGAACTACATGCCATATCGATACTAGACCGTACAACTGTTGGACGATTTTTATCACCTAATTCTTGTTGGCCAATATAACGTAATTGCCATGGTGCATCTGGTACATCGATAGCACGACGTACACGTAATGGTAATACCATTGGTGTACCTGTATTAGCGGCACGTAATGTAAAACATAATTCATGATCATGGAATGATTCGGGACCAGTATCGACATTATCACATAAACCACGTAAACGATGCAATAATACTTCGACATATTGATCTAAAACTGAACCTTGTAATAGATATTCTTGATTTGGTATTATATTTGATTTCAATGCAGCACTCAATGAATCCATCGCTGTTCCAGGAGAAGTCATTTCTTATTAGTTTTAATTCACAATAAATCACAACAACAAAACTAACATAACCTCAAAATCAAATCACTAATTGTAGCGCCATTAGACTAATATAAAAAAATGGAACAGTGGCTCGCAACATGGAAATCGAATGTTCTACAATTCAGTTGGATTAAATTTATTGGATATATAATTATTGTTATTATAAAACTTATTGGATGAATGAATGAATTTTTGTCACAACTTTCGATATAAACACGTCAATTATCGGATTTTAAACATTCATGATGTTTACGCCGAACTAAACTAAGAATCTCAATTATCGTGTCCATTCGTACTAAATAAGGTAATTGGCGTAAATGTTGTCCAATTCCAATCAAAAACCCATCGACATCATCCAATTTCGAAGCTTGAGGTGCTGGTTTCTCTTCTCGATGCAAAGTCTTCTTCTTTTTTTCTTTATTCTTCTTAGAATCAGCTAATTCTATATTTATATACAAAGATATTTTAATCGATTAATTTAGTTAATTAATCAGTTTCTAGTTTACCTATGATCTGATTGCTACTATCATCGAGACTATCATCTGAAGAATCATCAATCGTCAGTATCACATCATCTTCATTGAAATTACGAGTAAATGTATTAAGATTATCATTATCTGATCTAAATTGTATCATTATCAAATATAGTTAACGTTGATTATTATAGAATAAATTATGGCTTACGCTTTTTTTAGACACGAATCACGTAAAAATTGGCAAGATTCGTAGAATTTCCAATGTTCCCGATCTGTTCGTGATTGCGAACTACTAGATGGTTGTTGTTCAGCTTGAACGATTCTACGGAAAGTATCGCGTAGGTTTTTGAATTTCTTTCTTGCCTGAGTTGCATTCAATTTTCCTAAAAAGAATTTCTATTTCAATGAAAATAGAAATTGCTATAATTTATTATACCGTTCAATGCCCATGATACTTCTTGCCATAGATACATTACTATTTGCCGTCTTCTTCCTCCTATTGGTATATTGAAATTCCATAGAGGTGGTCGTAATTCAACTTCCCTAATTAAAATTTCCGTTTCAATATCTGTAAGTCTGCTGCTGTAATTATTATTGTCAGTTTGTACAATTTTAGGTGGTGAGCTTTTCTTAAGCTTACGCGTCTTCACTACAACAAAAATACAAATAAAACCCGATATTTCGACGTAATTATAAATATTGAAATTACATATATTGGGGATCCTATTCTCTTTATATTTTTGAATGTTTAGTTCCTGGATTATTTTCCCTTCGGTTCCATTTGCTAACAGTCCTCGACGAACAATTGATTTCTTATCATCTATAATTTAATTATTAACATAAATTCTTCATCAGATAATACTTATATACCTAATAATGGGTGAAAATTGAAATCTTCATCGATAAGAATATTCTTATATTGAGCAAGACATGGATGAGTTAGATAATCCTCGCATTCAGCCTCACATAATCCACATGTGAATAAGTTACCTTTTAGTTCCTAAAAAACAAAACTGGATGAACAAATTTATTAACCAACAATACAACTAGAATTGGATTTGTTCCCAAAGGTGATGGTCATTTCTTTACCATAGCGAGGGTTGTTAATCAACTATATAAGTTGATTAAGCTGGCTTATCTGCTAAATAAAGGCTTAGCCGACAATAATAAGCCTCCATCTACTTATTGGATTAGCCTGGTTTTTTAGTTCGACTCAATCAAGTAAATCGTACAACTTTGATATCTACCTTAGCGTTATCCATTGTGAAAATTCTTAATTTTCATGCTCACTTTACAAATTATAAAATTAGCGACAAGCGACAGTTATAAAAGATGCTCAATTTTTAGCGAAATCCTATCGAATGGTGGCAGATTTGAAATTCAACTACTTCTATAGATTTACGATATGAAACAATTGACAATAGCTGTATGGAACTGTATTTTTGCTGTAATTAGAGGAATTTTTACGAATTAATTCAAAAAACAATTACAATCACAAATATCTTGAAATATTTAGATAACATAACCATAGATTTTCAGTACAACTAATTATAGCGCTAATCGGCAAATCATCGAAATATATTAGATTTTATC
This sequence comes from Zonitis immaculata, assembly GCA_037414775.1. Classification (NCBI taxonomy): domain Eukaryota; kingdom Metazoa; phylum Arthropoda; class Insecta; order Coleoptera; family Meloidae; genus Zonitis; species Zonitis immaculata. The sequence goes on from JAZBGX010000462.1 coordinate 27,827, forward strand.
ATAAATTATGAATTTATAATTAGAGCGTTTAGATTATTTATGAATTAATGTTGATAAAGTGGAATTTGAATTAATTGATATTAGATTCATTTTGTTGGTATGAATTGGGTACTGCGTTTAGTTGGCAGTCGCCATGATAGTTTAACAGCCGGAGATTTGTCAATCTAAATTAATTTTTGGTTAATAAAAATTCTCTATTGTTCTACTAAAATAGAAATAGTACGATGGATCATGGTAGTGATAACGAAAAACAACCATTACTTGCATCCGAACCACCACCCACATATAATGGTGATGTTGGAGGTAATTATTATTATTTTTTTTTAATTACACAAAAATGAGTCATTAATTGTTATTGTTATTGATAAATATAAATATTATGGTTGATTTTACGTAATTTCGTTTGTTTGTTTGTATATTTATGTAGTTGGACAACAAGCTACAGTATCACCAATTGGACCTGATGAATTACCACCCCCATTTTATCAAGTAGCTGAAAGTGGTGGTGTACCGATGGTAACATGTCGTGTTTGTCAAGCAATGGTCGATATATCTGGTAAAAGAGACCAACATGTTGTTAAATGTGGACAATGCAATGAAGCAACGGTAATTATTCGAATCGAATCATTTGTATATGTAAAGAAATTATTATCAATGTTGATATAACCTTATCATATAGGTCGTTTTTCTGTCTATTTGTTAATAGGATAATTTTTTTTGTTTTGATATATTTGTAGCCAATAAGGAATGCTCCACCAGGCAAAAAGTATGTCCGTTGTCCATGTAATTGTTTATTAATTTGTAAAAGTTCATCGCAACGGATTGCATGTCCACGACCGAATTGTAAACGAATTATTAATTTAGCACCAAGTCCTGTTACACCACCTGTACCATCAATGCCTGGCATGTGTCGAGTTACTTGTGGACATTGTCACGATACATTCTTGGTAATAAGCATAATTATATAATTAATTCAATTATTAACTTTAATTTTGTTTTATAGTTTAATACATTGAATAATGCATTAGCTCGTTGTCCGCATTGTCGGAAAGTATCGTCTGTTGGTCCGGATTATGCTAGAGGTCGTGGTAATATATTTTTCGTATTAGCAATCATATTTTTATTTATTGGTATTGGTACAACAATTGGTACTTATTTATATGCTAGATCACATAATGGTATTTATGTTTTATATGTTGGGGCGTTCATTTTAGCTATTGTTATGTTTCTACGTAGTATGTATTATTGTTTTATGAAAATTAGCATTATAGAAGGGCCGATGTAGATTTTTATACAGAACAAAAACAAACACTCTTTTCTATAAACAGATTTAAAACAAAAAAAGAAGTATGCTTGTTTTAATTGGAGGAAATATTGAATATTAGATTGTGAAATCGCTTTATTATCTCGGAAAAGTGCTTTACAATCATAATAATTGGTATGTATTATTATAACAATTGATTCGTGCATACTTCTAAAATAAAACAGAAACAAATTGTGGAATTTGATTTGATGTACCTAGACGACTCCTCTAGAGACATATTTATAGGGATTAAAGAAAAAATTATGGAAATATAACAATAATTATCTATAAAAATTATTAATAATATTATAATTATAAATAAAATATAAGCTTTTGAAATTTCATTCATAAAACAACAATTTAGTAAATCTTGTGTCATTGTTATTATTATTATTATTGCTATTATTGAAAGTAAGCGCTATAGAAGACATTCCGATGGAGATGGTCATTGGTTTTCTACAATAGGCAGATTGTATATAATTACGATAGGTTTAAAATTTTGGTTGTATTATTATTATTATCAATATTATTTTAATTTTTAATCTATATATATATATAATTGAAATTGTTTGAATCTTATATGAGTTTTTTTTTTGAACAGACTGTATTCGAGTAAGGCGAGTGATATAAAATAAATATTTTTAAATGATTTTTCTTTGTTTGTTGTCTTTTGAGAGAAAAAAAACAACAGAAATAAAACTACGTGTTGTGCTATAAAATTTTATTTAGAATTAATTACATCATTTGGCTTCTATATTATAATGATAATTTCTGTTGACCTGATTTTTATACGAAGATTAAAT
>JAZBGX010000463.1:0-24027 GCA_037414775.1 Zonitis immaculata
ATTCCAAAGTGAAAGTAAATAATTGTGTTGCTATAGTTTTCTCAACAACAACAACAACAACAACAACAACGTTGATAATATTGTAATTAATAATTCTTCAAAAAATTAATTTCCCCCTAAAATCACTTTAATCATATTAATGAACAACAACAACAAACAATACCAAATATCCTCATCACTTCACATCCAATAATTTTACGAAAAAATCAATCACACACACTAATTGCATTCTTAATTAATTAATTGTCGTATAATTTTAAATAGATATGCTAATTATTTCTCTTATTGGAAACGTTACGTTATTCGAACGTGGCGCGTTACGAATCAAAAATGAAACATACACACACCACATAATAAAGTAAAACCAAACATGACGTGATTATAAAAATTAATCTATTTACTATAGACTTTATATTAAAACATTAAAGAGTATATATATATATATATATATATATATATATATATATATATATTTGTCTCTGTTCTTCTGTGTATAATAACATTAATTTTAATCTACTTAAAAACATGTACACATTGTACATATCTATACACAATTTATTTATTAATTAAAAGAAACTTCATAATGCTATGATTATTATTGAATTGATAAAAAAAATATCGAGAGAGAGAGAGAGAGAGAGAGAGAGAGTCGAAGGTACAATGTCATATAATTAAAACAAAATTACAACACGACTATTTGTCATTATTATCATCATCATCATCATCTAATGATTATTTAGCCTAAATTTTCGTGCAAAATTTATTATTTTAATCCAATAAATAACAGTTGAATACATAGTTTCAATCTGTATATATTTATTTTTAGGTAAATTCTAGTTTAAGAAAAGACTGGAATGATTCTACTCATCTTTTCTATTTTAAAATAACGAACACACCCTTTTATTTCCATCATTCTATTTTATTTCTTTCTACTCTTCATCAATAAACTAATAATTACTAATTAAAGATTAAAATGGCACAATAAGCTTCAACCAACAATAGCAATTAAAATAATTATAATTAAAACATACCTTCCATCATTTTTTTTTATTATTATTTTATAAATTCAAAAGAAATCTCTTTATTATATAATTTTAATCATTAATATGGGAAATAAGAGAATTGCACTGGCATTATAATTTCTCCATATCAATGGCTCTTATCAATAATTTCTCAATATATATATTTAATTTTTTATTATCTCCAATTTGATAGCAAAATCAATTTGAAATATATGGAATTAATGGAAAATTGAAACTGTCCCCCCCCCATCCACGTAATCCACCTACTATTCAAACAACTTCAAAAAAATATATTTGAAAGAATTCTTAGAAATTATTTTAGAAAAAAAAAATTAATATTCATCAGATAAACGGATTAATAATTAAAACAGAAATTGTAATTTAATGATCGAAAAGGGTGGATGTTAACTTTAAAAAAAAAATAAAAAATCCAATCATCATTCTAAAATAGAGGAAGCCAGCAGAAAATATTCAGATTTTACAACAAAAATAATATCACGCGAACAATAACTGGAAAAACAATAGTTACCGATTTTTATCTCATCAAGTAAATATAATTAAATCAAACTTAAGTAAAGACAGTCATTTTTTTTGTTTCCTCCACCCCTCCCCAACTGCCCCCCCCGGCCGACATATGTTTTGTTTCATTTTTACATATTATGGATTTAAATGTGACGCCGATAGAAAAGCATGAATTTGATAACGACCATTATTTTTAGAAAATTGATAATATAAATAGAATACGTTGTATTTATAAATATTTATAATAATAATAACAATTAAAAATTAATGCAATTGCAACGGAACAACAAACCCTCCTCCTGCTCCTTCACCAAAATGAAAATGAAATACAGTAAAAAACAACAACAATACTGTAATTTTTTTTTTAACAATAAATAACAGAAAAACAACAACAAAAATTGAAATGGTTGATGAATTTTCAATGAGAAATTTCACTTTTTTTTCTTCCAAAAGCCTTGAATATTCAACTAAATAGATTTCTTTCCGTTTTTATTATAAATTTTAGAAAAAGAAAAAGAAAAACTCCTCTAATGTGGTTAATTATGATGATTACAAAAGTTTCTTATGTAAAAAACAATTGAAATTTCTCATTGATTTATACAGGATGTCCCAATTATACAAGGAAGCTCCATTATTGCTATTTAAGACATATTGTATGTTGCTTTTAATAAGTCTTCAATGCATAAACAACAAGTAGTAGAAACGTCCCCAAAAGAATTGTGGAGAAGTTGAAAAAAAAAAACAAAAAACAAAACGAGACACCTGGACGTCCCAGTACACATCAACAACCAATGACAACGTCAAAAACGTGAACAAGATGACAATCGCAGAAAGGTTTCGAACAATGTCGACATATTCTTACAGGTTCCAAAACTGTTGAATTTCGATCAAAAGCAGTACTGAATAATAATACGACATCCCAGTGGAAGCTTCCTGGAGATTCTTAAATCTCATCAAGTTAAGGTTCTGCTCTCATGGGTTCTTCTTTCGATAAGTTTTTGCCACCAAGTTCTACACAGTTTGCTTGTTTGTGAATTTTTAGCTAGAAACTACATTATCAAGACGCCTCAAACTCCATATTGGACGAACATAGACGTCGTTTTAACAACATTGAAAAGATAGAAATGGAATCACTGAAGGAACTAAAAAATAGAGAAAAATTGCATACCAGAAGTGTAATTTGAGGATTGGAAAAAACGCGATATCTTAAATAGCAACACAGAACTTCCTCATCTACTTGAAACAATCTCCCCCCCACCCATTCACCATATCGGAAAACTTACCTTATTAGTGGATGAAGGTGTATGATAATTATATGATTTACTTGTTTCAGATCGATTTTTTATTGGTGTCTTGGCACTACTAGTTGAGTCGGCTGTTTTTGTAACTTCCAAACTTTCGGGGACTGTTTGAAGGGTCGAGCGCATAGCTGCCGACATGGTCCCCAAAAAACCAAAATATCACACCTTCCAGCTCACATTACCTACAAATAAAATAAAATAAAAGAAATTAATATTTATATAACAACAAAAAAAAAATTAAGTTGATTTATTACAATTGATTTTAATTGGCGGACATAGATTAGAAAATTGAACTGCTCGGAATTACTTTAACAACTAACGAGAAACAAATGGTTTTATAAAAACACAACCATCTACTATTATTATTTATCTATTTATATATCAAGATGAATTTATTATTAATTTTAGGAACAAATCGATATTTTCTATAAAAAAAAAGACTAATAGAATTTTACCGAAAACAATTGGCAATAATTGTATAAAGAAATTGTTTTGTGAAACTTTGAATGGAATCTCGACAAACAACTATCACAGTTTGTTCTTTTTTCCAATCGAAATTTATAAAAATAATGTTTGTTAATTGATTGTTATTACTATGCTTTTTACACATTTCAAGAATTAATTGAGGTCAACAAAGTGTTACTATTCAATCAATTTTTGTATCATTTAATTTTTATTATTAACACAATTGCTTTTCCATTTAAATTGATAATTTTAGAGTTTGTTCAATAAAAAAATTTCCATATAGACAACAAATTAGCAATATTTCTACCTAAAAAAAGAGAGAAAAAATCGAATTAATAAAAATTGAGGTTATGTACAATAAAAACAACGATTCACAGAAAACCTACCATTATGTCTTTATTATTAATTAATTAATGAATCAATAATAAATCTTACATGGTTGTTTGTGAATTGATGTGTCTAAAGCCAATCATGCACAATCCATACAATAAATTGCATGTTAAGAACAAAGAAATTTATAAACTGTGAAGTCGAAAGTTTGAAATTATTGACCTCAAGCAGTGTGTCTTGGAGCAACTAGATAGAGGTAGTAGAATGGTGATGATGATGACTCATTTGGTGAACATTTCACAAAATTGATAGAGAGAACTAAAAACAACAGGACTTGTATTGTGAACGGAACAATAACGAAATTGGTTATAATTTCCGGTATTAATTCTTGAACAGTTATTATTATTATTATTAAACAAAAAAAGATATAGGTGCAAATCAATTATTTGTGTATAGATCTAGAAATAGACGAGGATAGATAGATAACAATGAATTAGAATTTTTTTAATAAATAAATAGGAAATAAAAAATAAAAACGTCGGTACCTAAAGAGGCTGAACCGTTTAATTTCAAGCAAAAATGACCTCTATGCGTCTATTGGCCAAGAAACGGTTCTAAATTAACGGTGAACGGCCACACAATAAAACCAAAAATTATTCTACAAATATACGAAACGAAAAACAATGAAAACTTACGAAATTTCGGGTAAATATGCAAAACTGTAATTTATCCTGAAACGGAGAAACCAAAAAAAAAACAAACCAAAAAACAAATGAAAACCTAAAGAGAAAAGACAGGTGAAAGCTATATAGGGGGTATAAAATGTATGACACAGGCACACTTTTCAAACTAGAAATTTATAAATTTTCTCCACTTTGTAATTCAACTATAAAATACACTTTAATCAATTAAATTGTTATCATAAATAAATAGATTCGACTCACCCATAAACAACCCCTTATTTAATAAATTAATTTAAAAAATTAATATTCCTATATAAATTTTTTACTTAACAAAATACAACACACCTCAAAAGCATACTTTTTGGTTTCTACAAGATGGCTGGGGAAACTGAATCTATACAATATCAATCAAGTTCAGACATACTTTTTTCTATTATAACTATACTGAATTGTTGGTATTTTCGATTGATAGATTGTTAATCGTATGTCGTTGATTGTATGTTGATTTGATGACGTTATTGGCAAGGTAAGTATAAATGCGCAAACTCAATACTAGATGTGTGTGGTTGAGCTGAAATTATCAGGGGTAATCAAACAATAATTTATTTAAAAAAAAACTCTTTTAATAAATAAAAAAATTTGATCATATTCAATCGATCGATTTGTTAAGAATTTTCCAATCATTAATTTTAAATTAATTATTGCTATAGATTCAGATAAAACCCTTAATAGTGATAATAATAATAATAGTAATAGAACCACTGTATTATTGAAATCAAAGTTGTTTTGTTATTACAGTGAATTTCTACTCATAATAATCATTGAATTATAACTATTTATGCAAATTATTTCGAATTTTCCACGCTTATTATCGATAATTGTGTTATTTGTTGTATTGTGAAATTTTTAATCAAATATTAAATAATTGATGGAATTAGACAGAAATCAACGTAAAATTGTAGAAATTCTCTTTCATTCATTTCAAAAATATTCTCATTTTATGATAGGAATAATTAAGATATGATATAGTGGTGACATCTATTGGGAATGTATTGCACTAAATGTGCAATAATGCAATAATCGTATAGATTGCATCTATGATGTCAGGCTGTTGTTCATAAATTCGATAAAGACACTCGAAAATTGTTAATTTGATTAATTAAAAATATATCCAAATTAAACATCGATAGATAATCCAATTAGAGTAAAATTCGATAATAGTTTTTCCAAATGACGTCACCAGTTTAGTATTTAGACAAAGTACAGTACCGTAAGGTGGGTTGCATAAGCGCCGACAACGGATTTCTATATAACTATAAATATGGATGCGTCTACAGTTTTTTCATGGATTGGATAAATTCTCAATTAATGTTGAATTAATGTCTAACGAAGATTTATAATTTGTGTGTGGTTTTTGCCTCAATACCCTAGAGGTAAAGCACAAAGTTCGTTGTTGTTGTTTGTTTTTTTTTTTAGAATAATAACATTCTTACGCGCTTTTTTATTTGTATTTGTCGATTACAGCGCCATCTCTACGATAGACTATAGACAACAATTGAACAACAGCAACAACATTGAATGTTGGGCGAATTGTAATTATTGTTTTATTTTATAAATGATGAGTGATGATTGTTGGAATATAGATTGTTCCGATGATGAATTCAAAGATAACCATGGTCCATGGGAACCACCACCGGAGATAATCGAGCAACTGTACAATCAATTAGATAAAAATGTTATAATTGAATTGAATTGGAAATGTCCTGGTTATCGATCACCATCACCGGAAATCAAAGAAACACCACAAGAAGAAATCGAACAGAAACCGTAATTATATCAGAATAATAATTACAATTATTGTATTTGTTGTTGTTGCTTATAGGATTGAGAATAAATCAGATTTTGATTTTATGGATGAAACAACATCGCCAACATTGAAAATACGCAATAAAGGTGAAGAAGCTTTGAAAGGTAGTGCCAAAAAGAAAACAACATCATTGGATGGTGTTATCAATAATATGAGACGACATAATTTATTACCATCGAATTCAGGACCTTAATAATAACCAACTGGTTAGATTAATACAAATTTTTTATTCCTTACTTACAGATTAATTATTATCAATAATAATAATAATAAGAAAATAAACAGATTCTATCTTTGTGGTGCTGGTTTTGGTTTAGGCATTTTATTCAATAAACTTTGTATCTCTTTCTTCTCATCGTAAGTCTTCCATAATTCAAATAAATTAATAATATATCTAGCAATTTCTTGTATACGTTCAATATCAACATTCAATTCAGCAAACCAGGCTTTATGGTCTTTTTGTAATATAACACAAGCTATTTGTAAACAGCCAATAGCTATTTGATATGGTGGATATAATAATGAGACATCTGTCCTTAAAGAATCATTAACAATACGCCATGCTAACGTTAATAATTGTTCTTCATGTCCAATATCTTGGACTAATTGCAATAATGGCCGATATGGTTGATAAACAATTAAGCAACAATCGAGATTCTCTAATAAATAAAATTCACATTCTAATATATGGTTGCTTCTATATGGAAATTCTTGTGTATATGCATAACTGAATTTATTCTTAACTATAAAAAAATATATATAAGGTATGTTTGATTCGATTTATGGTTATTAGAATACGTACTGACTGTTTGACAAGTTGTTATCAGTCTATTATTCGATATCACACCAAATTCTTCAACTTTCGATGCTAGAAATATACAAGTCGGTGCTAATAATAACGGATCGATGCATTTTAGTGAATTTCTAGCGTAGAAACGTTTAAAATAAACTGTAGCTGTTGCTATAACTTGCTGGCGCAGTTTCAATTGCTCACCCAATGTTTGGACAACTATTTTAATTACAAAAATCAAACAATTATTCAGATTTTTAATGGATTGTTACGAGATAAATAATCACCACTAGCGAAAAATATAAAAATCTTTTGATATTCCTCTTCAGTTAATAAAGCTAAATCATGTTGTCGTTCTCTAATTAAATCTTGTTTATCTAAAATCCATTGTTGACTACAAAATAGAATGGGAATTATTATGTTTTCCAAATTGAAATTATTATTATCAACTTACTGATGGGAGCTTTGCCAAAAATTACCAGCCATCGGTATTAATTAGAGAAATAAACGAGTTTAATTATTAATTTTTAGAAAAATAACCGGTGAACTTAACAAAAATATATATATATATATATATACACACGTGAATTAAATCTACAAAATGACGGCAACATAATAGAACTACACGAGATTTGAACTACTCTAGTAGCGATTTAATTCGTTCTACGATCGGTCCTTAATTATATTTTAACTGTAATATTATAAACTTCAATTTGTTATAATTATATAATTTATTTATTGTTGAGTAAAATTATTAATTACATTAATTATAAATTATGTAACACATCTCTATTATGTTGTGACAGATGTGTTTGAACTACTAGAAAAAAATGTCATTGAAAATTAAATTAATTAGAATTGTTTTTAATTAGAAATTAATAGAAAAACGAATTTTATAAAACAACAACAACAATACAATGAATCCAGTCTATGATTTCATCCAACGTAATCGTGTTTTGGCGAAAATCGAAAAAAACCTCCAAAAAAAATCGACAATCTTGGATTTGGATGATTACGATTTAAATAATTTACCAAAAAAACTATACGAATGTATACATCTATCAACATTGAATATTGGACATAATAAAATAAATAGTTTACAAATTAGTTTGATCGAATTGAAAAATTTACAAAATCTATCATTGGATTGTAATAATTTCGTTCAATTTCCGGCAGCTTTATGTGAATTGAAGCAATTGAAATCGTTGAATTTGAGCGATAATCCAATAAAAGATCTAACATTGATTGGTGAAATTGTAACATTAGAAACATTATGGTGTAATAGTTGTTGTTTGGAAAATCTACCGGATAATATCGGTAATTTAACCGAATTAGATACATTCGGTGCTAGACATAATCAATTAACAAAACTACCGGATGGTATTTGTAAATTAAATAAATTAAGGTAAGTATTGATTGAAAAATCGTAATTACCAATATTATAAAAACAACTATTTCCAGATGGTTAACATTAGAAGATAATAAATTAACAACAGTCCCTAAGAATTTTAATAAATTACAATCATTGGTCCACATCAATTTTAGTAAAAACCATTTCAATACAATACCTTATTGTTTAACAAAATTGGAAAAACTCAAATTTCTCCATTATCGAAACAATGAATTCTTTACAATATCTAAAGATATTTTGTTAGCAATGCCAAATGTAAAAATAAATCTACTCAATAATCCATTAACATCTATACAAGATATTGATGGTAGATTTCCTAATATTATAATAATACCTGGTGGTCATAATTCAAATGACGAAGAAACAACAACAACATCATCATCATCAGAATCAGATACAAGTTCTGAAGATTGGGAAAATAGTTTGAATAGTTCAGAATTACATTTTGCCGATGATGAAACTGATAATAGTGATAGTAGTGATGAATTATTAGTCGAAATACCGAAATTGTCCAAATTTTGTGTCGCCTTCTAAATTATCTTTCTACAATAATTTAAAAATAGTTGGTTTTTTTCGTCTGTGTTTTATTTCGTATGTTGTAATAATAATAAAAAAAAATTTAATATAAATAAACAGCAAAGACGACAACTAAACAAAAAATAGATTCCTACAACAAACAAATACGAATTAAATTATAATTAAACATTTTTGGTTTTTGTTTTGTCAAACGTTTACATTTGTGAAAACATCACTAGTATAACCGTCAGTTTCTGCATCCCATAAACAACGCATACCTGCCCGTACACCAGCCCCTTTATTTTCACCAATTGTAACTTGTACAATATGTTTGTATCGTTTAAATTTCAATTCTAGAAAAATCATTTCAATATAATTCAATCAATTTATCGTACAATCAATACCGGTAATTCGACTACTGATATCGTTGGCTAAATCAACTGTCCATTTTTTCACTTGATCAACATCATACTTTTTATCAGCTAATGTTTCAAAAACACTATTCTTAATAATCTCCTTGATCGGTTCTGATCGATATCTACAAATATATAAACTCAATATGTATAATTATTATTGTTATAAATTCAATTCTACTTTTCTGGTAAATTTGGTTTAAGTTCGTATGCTGTTACAGGCAATATTGTTTCTTGACTAGTTGTCGATTGTGATCGACGTTCGCTACTTGCAAATGATTCCGGTGTTAAATCAGTACCTAATATTGATATAGCATCAGCTGCTTCAATTTCATCTTCATTACGAGGCTCATCCATTATTTCGGAAAAAAAAAATTAATAAAAATTATCCAAATAAATAAAATAGAGAAAGTGAGGTTATAAATAAAACGCCATCAATTCTTTCTAGCACATAACAGCTACTATCTAGTCATCCTCTTCTAATATGTCATACGCTAGCGTTGTTGTTAAGGTAGCTTCACAATGTACAAATTTTGACAAAAAAAAATGAAAGCCCTCCTAAACAATCTTTATTAGTAAATAAAGTTTACAATTAAAGTGTTAACTAGAGAACTACAAATATAAAAGCAAATATTCCAAAGAAATGATGCGACAATTGGAGATAATTCTCGCATTATTTCTAAATAAAATAGCAAAATTAAGATTTAAAAAGAAAAAAAACGTAAAATAATCCAACATCTTTCCTACGTAATATACATTATAACAAACATATTCACGATACAAGTAGTACTAATAATAATAATAATAATAATGATACATGTAATGATTATATATGATAATTAGAAATCTATATACTAAACTTAAAATTAATTTGATGACAGAATTGCTGTTTTTATTTTCAAGTAATAAGACCTTTAGCTTTAAATAGATCACGCATTAATCCTTTTAAATATTTAATTTCACGTTGCATATCATTAATTTTATTTTCTAATTCATCATTTTTATCCAATAATTGTTTTTCTTCAGTTAATATAACTTCAGCTTCGGCTTTCTTTTTCATACGATAACGTGTAGCGGCATTTTTGTTTTGTTCTTTCTTTCTCGATTTACGATCAACGGTTGTTGTACGTGAATATGGTTTTGAACGTTTACTACGTTGTTGTTGTTTAATAATCAAATTATCATCATTATAATTTTCAATTGTTTCCGGTATCCAATCAGCATCATCTGATGAATAATCACCAAAATTACTACTACCACTGCAACTATTACTATTTGGTGATGATGGTCCACTACTATCGTTATTATTATTATTATTGGTATTATCCCATTGCATATCTTCAACTCTTGTACGAACTAATTCATCAACAACAGCTAATTCATGGGCTATATCTGGTTGTGGTGTTGTTGGAACAGTTGGATATTCCAATGGGATAATCTGTTGTTGTTGTTGTTGAGGAATAGTGCGATATCCTTGGAGTGATAATAGATGCTTATTATCATCATCAGGTACTTGAAATACATTATTTTGTTGTTGTTGTTTATCATTATTTATTGTTAGATATGTTTGTTGTTGTTGTAATAAAGGTTCTAATAGTGTTAAAACTGGTTGATTTGGTGGACTTTGTGGTGGTGTTAATGTTTCATGTGCCAATTCAACATAAACTGTTTCAAATTCTTTTAATAAAAATTGTGTATTTTGTTGTTGTTGTTGTTGTTGTAATGGATCTGTTTCTTCCAAATCAGGCAAGATTTTTGAATCAAGAAGATATGGTTCTGTAATAATAATAAAAAATCATAGTAGAATAAATAATACTGATAATAATAGTAAATATTAATATTCGAAAAAAGAAAAATAATAAAGTGAATGTATCAACCTTGTAATAAACAAATTATTAATTTTTTTTCAAATTACATAGGAATTAGATTAGATATTAATAAATAAAAATGCATTGTTTTATCAATTAATTAGAAACCACAATAAAATATTCGAAACTTGAACTTGATAAAAGAGAAAAAAAAAACAATATATTGGAGAAGTTTCGTTTAGGAAATTCCATAAATATGATTTCATAATTAAAATTATATAGAACAAAACCTATCAAGTTTATAAATTAACTAATTATTAATTAATGATAATCAATAATCATCAACAACAACAGCAGAAAAAAAAAATGATTGCGTAACATTCAAATTTTATTATTTATATTTATTAGAATAAATTAAATTATGGTATGTAGAAAAATTTGGAAAAACTTAATAATTTTTCTATATAATCAATAGAAAAATTGATTTTTTTTTTGTAGGCGTGTCAAGGGTGACAACAAAACGACTTGTTTTACAATTATTTTCATACAAAAGAACTTGAAATACATGAATTCATTTATATTAATTTTTTTCTAAAGAAAAAACCAAAACCTAAGTATAAATATTTTCCAATCGATGTTGTTTATTCCGCATTTAATAAGCCAAATTAAACAACAAAAACTAATTAAAAATATAGAACAATCTAGGTTGGGCATAACTTATACAATGTAATATTGGTATATGAAAGTTGTTTTTAAACATTTTTACAATTTCATAAATCTATGATTAGAATATTAGAAGGAATAAACGGTTTGTTGTTTTTTTTTTTCAAAATAAATAATGAATCGATACGATTATAAAATATCATAATTATAACCTATGACCTTTAACAACAACAATATTGATAATAAAATGCCTCAATAAGGTTATTGATATCAATTAATATTTGCATTTGAAATAAGAAATAGAAAGAAAGAAAAAATTCAAGTCTTAGCAACATTTTGCAAAAATTTTTCCTATCACATTTTGTAATCAATTTTGCAACTTTCTAATATATGGAATTTATATAAAAAAAAAAAATAGAAAAACTTTTATCTATATAATTTCGAAAATCTACTCAATAATTAGAAGCAAGAAAAATATATTGAGAATAAATTAAACAAGATTGCCTCCGATTCAATCAAGCATAAACACCAAATAATAATAATAATAATTGACTGAATTAATCGATTCCTATTTATATTTTTAATAAATCAAAATAATAATAATAATAATAGAAAAATGCCACCATTGTTATTTTGCAATATTAATAAATATGCAATTTTATTTGCCTCCACCAATAATCAAATCAAATTGTATTACTACAACCTAAATCGATTTTAATATCCAAACTTAAAACCTACCATAACAAATAGCCATTATGTTGATTAAAGGCAGATAATTATTATCAAATATTAAACAAATTGTCAACAAATTTATTTATTTTAAAAAAAAATATATATATATATATATGGCAGTATTCGAAGAATAATTGTCGAGAAAATATAGCGTAAGTTGTCAATAATTCTGCTTATAATAGGCAATCCAAAAATTCTGATTAAAATCCACGTCGTCTTTTAACAAGTTTTTGTGAATTGAACACAATTTCCCGATTCCACGTGTAATGATAGCTGCACTTCATACTACACACACCGACCAATGTGGTCATTTGTACAAACGTACATTAGGATATCAAACAATTAGTAAAAAGAAATCACTCCAAGTTTTAAACAGTTTTGTGACAATTAAAAAAAAAAATTATTAATAAACAGTGTGTTGTTTTTTAGTTCAACAATATTAAATCAGAGGCACCAATAGGTTATTTTAGAGTCGATAGCAAACAACACCAACTAAACACTTCACAAGAACATTAAATACTAAAATCCAATAATTGGATATAATAATATAAACGGAATTTGTGTATATAGCATAAGTAGACGACTGGTTGTCCCTCAAAACTATCCCCACCAGAATTTATAATATAAAGAGACAACACAAACGAGTTGAATAAGTTATCATGTGATCATTTACATTAGTTTTATATATATATAAAAAAAATGATAAAATTCAAATCAAATGAGGTCGTAGAACATTGAATTTTCTCTTAATTAGATATCTAAAAACAAAAACAAAAAAAACCAACCAAAACAAAACGATAAATCGTAACAAATCAATTATAAATTTAGAACAAATATGATCAAAGATCAAATTAACAGTCGTGATAAATTAAAGCAAATAATAATAAATGATTATATTTTAATATTTGAAAAAGAATAAATTGAAGAATCATTAATTTTTTTTTGGGGAAATTCCACTAATTTTTCGATTTTTTTTATCAACAATTTCCAATTAATTAAACTGCATTTATACATGCAATAATTTGACGATAAAATACAGGAAGATATGACCAAGGTTAATATAAATACGGATTCTTAATTTCAAAAACAAAATAAAAATAATAAGGACATCTCCAATTGATCACACGACCTTGCACTAATTTCGCCCCAAAAAATCCAGATTAACCATTTAAAAAAAATGTATGTATACAACCAATTATACACCTGTGATAATTAGAATTTACCTTCTTTAATAAGTTCATCTAAATCAATTAATTTTTCAATATCATCTAACATAAACGAAGCAATTTCTGCCTTAACTTCATTAGGTATAAAATCATCTTCTATTTTAATATCATTACCATTATCATTATCATCATCATCATCATCGAAACATGTTTGATATAATGTATTATCTGTAGAGAAGAGAGTCACCTCATCATTACTATTATTATCAGTAATTGGTGAGAGTGGCTCCTCTTTCCAATTTGCCATCAGCAAAACAGAACTCATGTTCTTGTTTTGTGTTATTTGAACCAATTAATAACGAATAGGAAAGATTGTTTTTGTTGTTGTTATTATCAAAAACTTGGAATTGTGCCGAAAAGGCAGGAGATATGGTGAAAAGTGCCATGATGGCTCTGGAAAAAGAACAAAAACAAACGATAAATAGATAAATCAAATATTCGTAAATTGATAGTAGATTGGTATTTAGATCACGTTATGAAAGTTAGATTATATACGTTTCTTCTTTCAACACATGATTTAGATAATAAATCTATCTTTGTTATCAAATTGCGGAAATCTAACCAATTACCCTAAAAAATTGCAAAATGATTACACAAAACTATTACAACATCAAAATTAACAAAATTTTTATCAATTTACGTATTCAAGCATGTTATTTATTGAAAATTATTCAAATATTTATACAAATATCAAGGTAGTTTTGATGGTATAATTAGTGTTTTGTTTAATTCTAGAAAGTCACTAGTAGAAAACTAAACATACTCTTATTTAATAGTACTTGAGTAAAAACAAAAATACTTACTGCATTATGATTAATGAGTTGACTAGCACACTTTAGTGTGCAAACTTTTTTAAAAAAACTACACAGACATCTTGCCTAATTATTTATTTTTTTGGGAAATAAAAGAATAAAAACACTTTACGACGCCATTGACAGAAACAAAATGGCCGGAATCTAGGAAAAAATCGATATTGAAGAGAAATGGAACGTTTTCAACCAATCAAAAACTATTACACAATCGTGCCAACATTGGATATTTAAAAGCACCATAGTATTTTTATATCCTGCCGTCCTGCCGTAAGTTTGTTTTTTTCAATTTTCCAATTCATTCCATCAAATTCTGTATTTTCCTTTATTTAAATTTTCCAGTGGAAAATTATCCTATTTTCCGTCTATTCGATAATATAATAGAACTATAATTGAATGTTTTTTTTTTAGGTGAAAGTTTGTGGAAAATGTCTTCAAAACATTTAGGACCAGGTGGGTTTTTCCTTTAATAGAAAATTCGGTGAAGGAATTCAAGTTTATTTTAGGTTCTGAACAACCACCGAAGGTCGATGGTAAACTTCGATTATATTCAATGGAATATTGCCCGTATGCACAACGGGTTCGTTTAGTTTTGAATGCTAAAAACATTCCACACGATATTGTCAATATTAATTTGATAAATAAACCCGAATGGTATTTTAAAGTTCATCCTGAAGGTTGATTAATCGAAATAATTTAAATAAACTCAAATGAAATGGTAAAATTCTAGGGAAAGTTCCAGCTTTAGATACTGGTAATGAAATTATTGTTGAAAGTGTCGATATTTGCGATTATCTAGATGAGAAATATCCAAATCCACCGTTATATCCTACAGATCCAGATGCTAAAAATAACGATAAAGAATTAATTAAGCAAATATCGCAATTAACTGATGTTTTTACACGTTGTATATTGGGTAAAGAAAAGAAATCAATGGAAGAATGGAAAAATGATTTTGTTGTAAATCTACAAGTATTTGAAGATGAATTAAGTAAACGAAATACACGATTTTTTGGTGGTGATGATAAATTAGGGATGATTGATTATATGTTATGGCCATGGGGTGAACGTGCTGGTACTATAAATATATGTTTAGGTGAACGTTTACCATTTGGTAGTGATGAATTACCGTTGATACAACGTTGGCGTAAATTGATGAAAGAACGTCCAGAATGTCAAAAAATTTATCATGGTCCTGAGAAATTTTGGAAAGTTGTACAAATCAAATTGAAAAATCTACCACCCGATTATGATTCAATTTAAATTTTATTTTGTTTTATGATAAGAATTTGCATGATCATTAGATTTTAATACGCTAATTAGTTTTGTTATCAAGAATTGGATCTTTATTAAGCTTACAATTAATAATTTGCTTAATCACTAAATATTATTGATATTTTTTTGCACTAAAATCTTTAAATAAACTAGATTTATTAATATTGTGATTATTGCAATTGTAACTTGTAATTAAATACCTTGAAAATGTCTAAATTACATTTAACAACAGGTTTGTATTCATTCGTGTATTGATTTCTATTAAAATTGTTTTAATTTAGGTTCAAGTCCACCACCGAAAATTGATGGTAAACTTCGATTATATTCAATGGAATTTTGTCCGTATGCTCAACGTGTTCGTTTGATTTTACTCGTTAAAAATCTATCACATGACATAATTAATATAAATTTGGATGAAAAACCCGAATGGTATTTTAAAATCCATCCAGATGGTAAAGTACCATTACTAGTCGATAATGGTAATCGAATTATTTGTGATAGTATCGAAATTTGCGATTATTTAGACGAAACTTATCCACAACCACCATTATATCCAATAAATATTGCATCTAAAAACAATGATAGAGGATTAATTCGAAAAATATCAACAATAAGTGATGGTTTTGTACGACTTATTTATGGTTTAGAGAAAAAATCACCACAACAATGGTCCAAAGATTTTTCTAGAAATTTACAACAATTTGAAGAGGAATTAATCAAAAGACGTACACCATTTTTTTTCGGAAACCAACCAGGAATGGTTGGAAATCTAATTCCAATAAATGCTATTTAATTCCGTTTTTTTCCAATTGTAGGTCGATTTTATGTTATGGCCATGGGCGGAACGTTCTAAAATTGCTAGTTTATATCTACAACAACCGATATTTAATAAGAATCAATTCATTTTACTACGTAATTGGAAGAGATTAATGATGGAACAAACGGTTTGTAAACAAATCTATCGTGGACCGGAAGAATTTTGGAAATTATTGCAACTCAAATTGGAAAATAAACCGATCAATTATGACGCACATCTCTAATAATAATTCAAAATAAAATAGTTTTGCATTTGTTTTTTGTATAAAACACTACCCTCTAGCGGTATTTCTATCGAACTCATTTATTTCAATAAAAATTCGTTAGATGGCGGTGATTTAGAAGATAGGAACCTGTCGTAGATTTACACTTAACCTAGAAATTTTACAAAATTTTATTTTAGCAAAAAAATGTTTATTTTGGCTGAAATGAAAAATGTGACACGAATACCACCGGAATTATTCAATTTGCAATTAAATGAAGCTATAGCCGGTGAATTGAATAAAAAATTAGCGAATAAAGTGGGTATTTTTGTTTTGTTTTTTCGATTGTTTATCATTAAAAAAAACACGACTGTTTTATCAATTAGGTTGTACTTAATGTTGGTTTATGTATAGCATTATACGATATAACCAGTTTAGAAGAATCATTTATATTTCCTGGTGATGGTGCATCGCATACAAGAGTTAGTTTTCGTTATATCGTATTCCGGCCTTATATCGAAGAAATTTTGATTGGTAAAATACGTAGTTGTAGTCAAGAAGGTGTACATAGTAATAAGAATTATTTGAAATTGTTTGATTATCGATTTATTATAAGTGGAAAATTTTTAGTATCTTTAGGTTTTTTCGATGATATCTTAATACCACCAACGTCATTACAACATCCGTCGAAATTTAATGAAACGGAACAAGCATGGGTATGGGAATATGATACCGGTGATGGAGAGAAACATGATTTATTTATGGATGCTGGTGAAACGATACGTTTCCGTGTTACGGCTGAAAGTTTTACAGAAACATGTCCAACTGGTACTTTACAAGATGTGCATGAAAAAAATGATAATAAAGTACCATATAGTTTGACGGTACTTATTATAAAGTAATACTATTATTGTAATAGTAATTGTTTTTTTTTTAGGGGAGTATTAATGAACCAGGATTGGGTTTATTAACATGGTGGGATAGTTGAATTGATTTATGCGATTTTTTTCTTTTAGAAAATATCAACGTTTTATTGGCAAACGATATTTTTCTTTTTATTTATTATTATTAAATATTTACACCACAATAATTTAGAAATTTATATTTAAGACAAGACAAAAACTCATAGAAACTTTCAAAAAGTCAGTACTGAAGAAAACTCTAGATCCACCAAATGATAAAGGAAAACTATACAGTCGCTTATGGTCAGTGAATTAATTAAGGAACAACAAACGGAAATGTTAATTAACGTCAAACATTATTATTACAATTTTACTATTATTTAAATTTTCTGCCATGCGACTGGTACTAATTTTATTGCACACTTTATTATTATTATTATTATCAATTATTGAATTATTCAAGTGGACAATACTACGGTATTACAAAAAAAAAATACTAGTAAATTATTATTCTATAACGAGGCAACGTGGAAGATGTTCTCTCAAATAATCGAAAAGCTCTCTAGATGCTCCTGGACAATTTGTTAATTCTAATTCACGCATATGCCGTAATTGAATAAGACTGGATAAACCACTTGATGTTAATAATGGACATCCTAAAATCAATTTTAATTATTATATATTTTTTTCAAATAATAATAATAATAATAATAACCTGCTAGTGATAATATTTGTAAATTTCTCATGCCACATAAATGTTGTAGACCAAAATCACGTATCTGCGAACACCAACGTAAATATAATGCTGATAATGATAGCATTGTTGAAATATAACCAATACCAATATCGGTTATATGGACACATCTATAATAACAATTGAATTTTCTATATATATTGGCGGTATTGTAAAGAACAAATTTGGTTTACCTATCGAGTGTGAGTTCTTCTAGTTGATTTAGATCGCATGCTATGTATTCCAAGGCAGCATCGGTAATACGTGGACACCATGATAAATCTAATGATCGTAATTTTTGTAGATTTTCAGCAATCAATTCAACACCATCATCAGTAATTTTACTACATCCCGATAAACTTAATATAGTTAGATTTGGTAATGAATGTACAATATTAACAATACCATGATTTGTTATTTCCCAACATGAATGTAAACGTAATATATTTAATGTATTACTTTGTTTTGGTGAGAAATAACCTAATGCAGTATCAGTAACATGATAAGCTTGTAATGAGAATTCGTATAATGTTGGTAATAATTGTGCAACAGCACCAACAGCTTCATCAGCCACATTAATACAATCGGTTAATGTTAATGATACAATACGTGGATTTAAAC
Source organism: Zonitis immaculata (assembly GCA_037414775.1). Classification (NCBI taxonomy): domain Eukaryota; kingdom Metazoa; phylum Arthropoda; class Insecta; order Coleoptera; family Meloidae; genus Zonitis; species Zonitis immaculata. The sequence goes on from JAZBGX010000463.1 coordinate 19,109, forward strand.
ATGCCCATAATCCAGCTTCCGTTATTTCATTACAACCAGCTAATTCTAATTCGAATAATGCTTGTAAATGATCTAATAATGTTTCAAGGCCCCTATCGGTTATACTTGAACATTTCAAACATAATGTATGTATATGTTTTGATGCTAATGGAAATAAATTAACAAGATCGATTGCATCTTCATCACTGGCACCCATTAAACATAAATTATGGAAGCCGCGACGTAATAGTGATGAATATAAACGGCAACGTTCATTACTTTGTGCTATACGCATTTCACGACATTGTAATACTGGTATTAATCCATTCCAATAACGTTGGGATCTATATAATATATCTCTCCATTTTGTACAGACTTGTGCCAATACACAACGGTCGCATGGACTGAAATATAAGAAGAATTTCGATAGGAAACGTTCATCCAACATCAATTGATCCCATGTTAAATATTGCGGTGGTAATTGACGTAATCGTCTTGATGTTACTACTGAAGGTGTTGTTGTTGTTGTTGTTGTTGTACCAATATTATTACTTGTTACAGTAATTCGAGATTGTCGTGTTGGTAATAAGCGTGATGGTTTTTCTGGTATAACCGTTGTAGCACCATTATTACTATTAACATTGTTACTACTACTACTACTACTACTATTGTTACCACCACCGCCACAGAATACATTGGTGACACGTTCCATTACACTACTTTTAGTTGATGAATGATGTTTGCTACCTCGCAAACCCAAACCATTAATACGTTTAGATAATTCAGCAGAGGCACGTTCTACAACTCCTTGAGCCGATATCGATGACATTATTCGTAGTTTTATTAGAAATTTCCAAATCAATTAGATAGTGTGAGGGCAAAAAGTAATTTTTCAAAGTCACGAAATCATATTTGTTGCAGTTGTTGTAATTGTCGCGGTATTATTTGATTCGTTAACAATTGCTGCATTGAGCAGTATAAACGGCATTGGATGCTAGTCGATATACCACGGGGGAAAAAAGGGATTATATTATACTTACCCTTGTTATATAGATGCAATGGAAACGATCAATACTAACACCCCCCCAATATCATGCGCGTATTGGCTCTGTTATCGTTTTAGTTTGTAAATTGCCAAGAAAACACAACAAATCTGATTTCGAATTATTAAACATCATAGGTTTGTGTCATTTCGTTTATTGGAATTATTTTATATTGATTTAACACTAATTTTTATAATATACAAATGTACGTAAGATTCCGCTTGTTATTTAAATCTATCACCAACGTTGAACTATAAAAGTTACTAGATTTAATTCATGTAGATTATTCCATTTCAATTGTTGAATCTCTATTCGAATAAGTAGTCCAAAAAGCAATAAAAATTAAAAATTATCTCAAAATAATTGAAAATTTCAACATAAATATATTCAAATAATGGCGGTAATGTTACAAAGCATGTTAACCAACTTACCATACGTAAAATCTCCAATTCTAAACATCACTATTAGGTTGAAATCTAGTGTAATTTAGTATTGTTAGGTTATTGTCGACGAATCTGCCTCTATAGTTACTTTAGTTGCGTTTTGTTGTCATTCTTTCTAACCTAGAATTTTTCTCAAGAGAATTCAATGACTCGTTATTTAATGTTATTAAAAATACTAATTTAAATTAAAAATGACTTATTTAAAATCATGGGAAGAATTTGAGAAAGCAGCTGAAAAATTATATTTACAGGCACCATCGAAAGCACGCTATACAATGAAATATGTCCATTCAAAAAATGTATTAATATTGAAAATGACTGATGATATTGTGGTAAGTTTATCCATCTATATAATTATTTTTTCCTAAAATAAATTATTGTATTTTCTATTCCATCTTACAGTGTTTACAATTCAAAACTGAAATAGTTCAAGATGTTAGGAAAATTGATAAATTCATCAATAATTTAATGCGCCATATGGCATCGAAAGAACATTAAAAACTTTGTATAGTTTATATAATTTGAAACAGTTGTGTTTTTTATTTCTATTCGTTTTCTAAATAAATGAATTTTGCAAGAAGAAATTCACAAGCAGAATACGATTTATTATTTTTTAAAATAAGTCTAATTTTTTATATATATATAAATATTATACGATATATATAAGAATTAAATAAATAACAATTTATACAATTTTCCACAATAAACATTCGATAAATAACGCAACTATACATTTTCTTTTTTCCTTTCATAATAATCGAAAAATCAAAATTGCAACAAATTTATAAAATAAATATACTTAACCTAAAAATTTACTAAAAAATCCCAATCAATTTAATTAATTAATTAATTAATTAAGCTATTTCTATTCATATAAATATTAAATATAGAATGTTTCTAACTTGTCGTCACTTGCCATACAATTAAATGACAACTTTCACCTTTGGGTTCACCCTGAGCTGCTTCAAGATCAGTAGTTTCAGTACGAATCACACTATCTTCCATTTCATCACCTAAATTGGATTTTTGATTAAATTAAATGAAACAATCGCACAAATTACCACTTAGAAAAAAAAAACAAAACAAAAACAACGTACCCTAGAAGATTCCCAGGAATATCATTCAAAAGCTGCCAAACTAACAGATGCGAAGCTCCATCTCTTGGCTCACTATCGTCCTCTGTAATTTTTCCGCCCACCAATACAAAACTTTTAATAGTCTTTTCAATTATTTACAAAATATATATACACATTTCGTTAGTATTTATTAACTACCACCGTTATAATAATATTCCTAGGAATCCCCTAATAATATAAAAAAAAAAAAAACGTTTACCTATTCGAAAATCGATATATCCTTCACCACCGGACATAACTAACATTGCAGGTGGTTGTTTAGTTGGTGGTGAATTGATTGATGTAGCAGATGTTGACATTACTTCAGATGGTGTAGATGCAGCACTCATACCTTCAATTATTAAAAATGGAATTATATTTTTATATTTCAATAAAATATTTTCTACCTCCATTGCCAGGTACAGCAACAAAAAATTTAACATTATCCCGATGTCCATGGAAACTTAATTGAGCATGTGCCATTGTACAATATGGTATAAAACTACCAGGTATAGATTGTATACGTAAACTATTTGTACGTGATACAATTGTACCACTAATATAATTACAATTATCATTTAATGGTACCGATATAATAACACCATTACTAGTACCAATCCATAAACGATTTGTTGATATTAATAGACATGTTATACGTACAAATGAAAAACCCAATTTACCAGTACCTAACATTTTACTAACATATGGTTCAATATCAACATCTTGTAAATGTTGATATGTATGTGCATGATATAAACGTAATGTTGAATCTAAACGTATTGACACCCATACACCTTCACCTAACCATGCTATTTGTCTAACAGGACTTTCACGACGCGGATGTGCTTCTAATGTATGTAAAATTGTCAATTGTTGTGGATCGAATACATGGATTTTATTACGATAACCACACCATACTTTATCGCATACAATCGATAAACAACGTACAGATTGTTGTGGTAAACCGACTTGTATTAAATAATAATTCGATAAATCCCATTCGCCATCTTGATTACGTGAGAAAATTGCTAATGTACCGCATGCTAATGCTACAACAACACGACCATCTATATGAACTATACTGATTATGGCATCTTTTAATTTAACCGAATGTAAACATTGATTCCAATTAGCTACGGATGAATGGACATACAACATGCCATTTTCGGCACCTAACCACATTGTTGCCAATACACTCGACATTATCTCTTGTTGTTGTTGTTGTTGTTCTTCGTCATTATTCCCATCATTATCATCTAGTTGTTGTTGTTGTTTGTTTTTATTAAAAACACTTGGATCATTTTCAATGAAACTAATACGTCCTAATAATGAAGCTTCTTCAAATTCTTCATGACTTTTATCAGGTTTCGTTGAATTTTCATCATTATCATTATTGTTATCACCATCGTCATCATCATCATTATTATTATCATCATTATTTTGTTGATTATTTTCCGTTTTTGTGAATATTTTATTATAATCATTTGGACTAGCACCTGGTACACTGGCAATACATAAAACATGACTTGTACATACACCGAAACTATTTAAAATATCAGCTGGATTATTAGCATCAATTATTGTAACTAAACTAGCTGAATGTGTATATGTACATATCCAAACAATTGATGATAATTTCGTTTCTAATAGAGCATATTCACGGCCTAAATTCAATTCTTTATCTAATGTTTCAACATCATTTTCAATAATTGGTTCAATTTTCGGTTCATCCGAATAAAATACACTACCACCAACCTTAAATATCGATAGTCATTAAATTATTATTATTAATTTTTTGGATATTTACCATTAGTCCACCATCTTTGGTATAACCACCCATTAAATTAACACCAGCTGCACACCATATTTTCATACCTGGTGTTGTTTCAGCTAATGGTCGACAATAAATTGGTACTGGAACTGGAACACCACCACTACTACTACTATTACTATTATGTTGTGTTATACTTTTTGTTGTTGGACCAGCAATTTTACCAGGTAAACTCCAACCGTAAGCTTGTAAACGACCATCTTCTTTACGTACATGGGCACGTACTTGACGATATTGTTCGCGACGTTCAACAGCACGACGTATCGCCATTTTTTCAGAACCTGCAATTGTTTGTTTTGTTGTTTTTATTTAACAAAATTTACAATCAATTATATTTCATTACAATAAAATAGTGTTGAAAATAAAACACTAAATTAAAATTATGAAACTGTATTTATATTCCTAACAAGAATTCAAAAAAAATAAAAACAAAACAATAACAAACAAAAAACAACCGTTTGGATTCGAGTTAAGACTAGACTTGGTTCTTCGATTATTATTTTTTTTT
>JAZBGX010000464.1:1591-13433 GCA_037414775.1 Zonitis immaculata
AGAAAAAATAATAAGCTATTAAACGACTTTATTATTATTATTATTATTATTATTATTATTATAATTCGGTTGTGTTTGTTCTGTTGGTAACCACCAAACATGGATGTTATCGTCATTTACCAGACAATTTCGGATAATTGCTGTCGAGAAACACATTCACAAATTATACTTATTCAATCAATGATTAAATTACTAATACGTAATTATCTGATAATAATACACGGAAGACGTGGAAGGATGAAAAAATTCCCTAATATGAGGAATGACTTTCAATATCCTTATAATAGAAAAAAATTCGAATCGATAAATTTTTATAATGGAATATTGAAGAGAATTCCTCTTGAAGCATATGAATATTTTCATAGACACCTGATCCAATTTGTCATTTATATGCCAAACGACAAGTTATCTATTGTATAATAATGACAAAGATCAACATATTGTAAATAAAAAAAAATAAAGCAATCCATCATCAATCATCGGAATATTGATATTTAAAAACTTAAAACTATAATATGATTATTTGTCATGTTTAAAGGCCATCTATCGACACATCAATTTGTCATGATGAGCGATATGCGAACTATTCGAAATATCTCCTAGAAAAGAAATAGTTGGAATATTATTGCATTCCGTTGGAGAATTTCAACGTTATACCTCCATATATACGATGCTCGATCATATTTAGAAAACCAATATAAATAAATTGTCTAAATAAAATAACAAGTCGTTATTTCGAAACGGATGCTAGACACTTGCAAACATACAGGAATATCTGGAGAAATATGATTATGATATTATTTTTTTTCTTTCTCAATTTTTGAACAACTGGAATTATAATAAATCCAGGAGGGTTATAATATGGAGACATTCTAGCTACTCTAAAGTTATAAAAATAATAATATTGCCAGATGGTGTCGTTGGTTAAGCTGCAGAAAATAATTTAGCATAAAGTCATTAAATAAATGGAAAATCAATTAATTTGGATTTTTTTCTCTTGTGTCGGCTTATATTTTATTTATTCTCCATAACAGAATTTTTATTGATTCATTCTTCAATAACGTAGCAAGAATCATTAAGATGGTGTGGTTGGTATTTGCATGAAAAATTCATGAATCCACCACAAAGACAATAATGAAATTCAGCCACTTTTCAAATACTATTTAGAATCCATCAAGCTTTCATTAAAGATAATTTCGATAGAAGAACACCAAAGGTATATTCGAAATTATAATAAATTGAGAAAATTCGTATAACCGAAAGTCAAACACTGAAAATTACCAATTGATCAATTTCAATCTATATAGTTTTAATCGACTGTAAATTATTGATAAAACCTACACATCTTACAAGTCGCCATTATTAGATTTTTCAATTGGATTTCATCAGTAGTTGTAATTAAAAACAGCATCTTCCGGTCGTAACGGTTCCAGGCACTATTTCCGGTTTGATGTTGTGTTAATTACCTCATGTAGTCGAATTAGTTTTATCGATTTTTCAATTGTCTACAAAAAAATTTTCCCTCCAATTATTTGAGGGTAGCATTCAAAGAAAACTCAAATTAGATCCGGATAATAACGTTCCAGATTTACATTGTGGAGTCATGCGATTGAAAAATTTCACGGGTAGTTTTATCGGACGAAAAAAAAGCAACACTCGATTAATTTATTAATAAATTATGTTGTTGTTTATAATCCGGCAGCATGCAAACATTCTGTTTTCACGAACAATCCAAATTCCAACTAAATATATTTATAGCAAATTCTTCGATAAAATACGTCGCACGTTCTTCCTGATGCAAATTTTCCAGATAGAAAACAGCTATTATTTGGCTTCTATCTATATATATTAATTACGGTAGAACTGAGATGAGTTGATTAAAATGAGAAACGGATGGTGAGAGACAGTGGAGGAGTTGTTTTGTTGAGAAATTACAAACGAGATATACGCATTGGGTTTTAGGCAAAAAATAATTGCGGTGAATTAATGACTTATAAATTCCAGATGCCTGTCGAGCTTTTTCTCGCGAATTTACATCCATGTAGATAGCTCTAGACTTTTTGGATAATTATCTGATAAAGACGAGATATTCACTTTAATCTAAAGCATTTGTTTAGCGCTTATAGTTTGTTCTTTTTCATCGAATAGAATTGCTTCTCGTGGAAAATAAGAAAAGGAAAATAATAGAGAGAAAGAGAAAGTTTGGCATATTCAAATGCTACTCGTGAATTTCATAAGAAAATAAATAACAAAAAAAAAAAAAGAAAAATCAATAAGTATATTAAATTGAGATAATGGCATTGTCAAGTCTTGTTTTGATATGACAGAAAATGTTCTTTTCGCCTTCTTAGTTCCAAAACAATGTTTGTTCTTCCTCCGAAAATTTTCAAACAATAAAATCGATAGAAATTCCATTTAATAATTCATTGACAAACAAAGACAAAACAAAATATAACACAAGTAAAATAGTTTCGTTGTTTTCGTGTGGGAAATGTTGATTTTGTTTGGAAAACTTATCTAGGCCAATATAGTTGTATTAAGTTAATTTTAAAATAGAGAAAATAGAAAAGTTCAAGTTGTACCGCTAGCTATATGAAATTATTCTACAAATACATAGTCTTTCGCATTTATATCGTCCGTTTTATTTCCAAATTACAAATAAGATTTGTTATTGTTTGATAAATTTCTAGTTAGTAGCCAACACAGGGCGAATTGAAGATATAACGACTTATGAATTTCCTATACAAACAAAAATAATTTGTGTATATTTATAACTTTCGAAAAATATCGTATTTTCAAATAATAAAATAGAAAATAAATTGTAATCGGATTTAGTTTGCTATTTTTTGATTGGCTTATAGCGGTTGATCGGTTGCTTGTTGAAAGCGGTAATTTTTCCCATTTGCACTAAAGCTTTCCCATAAAGTTGGACCATTAATTATACTGTCTTTGTTCAAAAACTGTATTTCTTTCGATCAAATCATCGATCATCGAATGTTGAAAATAAATTTGAAACGGTCGAATTGACAAAAACAACGACATTTCTATTCGATTATTATTTATATGCTCGATTTTATTTTATTTTTGGAATAACGAAAACAATTGAATATTTATACATAATATAATGGCTTGATAAATTCCAAATTAACATAAAATCTCCGGAACACTTGAATCTCCAAACGAAATTCAAGTAGGTATTAGTATTGAATTGTGGTATCGTCAATTGATTCCAAATTAATCTCAAATTTCTGTTGATATAACATTGAATTAATTTCGTTTTTGTTCAATATCGTAATTAAAATTTCCTTCAGTCCTATTATTATTATTGTTGTTGTTGTTTGAATACATTCGAGTTTCGTCGTTTTCAAGATTGAATAGTTTGTAATTTATGGTAAAGTTGAATTATGATTTGTAGTCAATTAACAATTATTTCAAATGAATTGATAAACAAAACAGAGGCGACGTACAATAATGAGGCTTCCGGGTCGAAGTAATTTATTCTCAATTGCTATGCGGAAATGTAACAACAGCACAATAATTGCATTATTAAGTTTATTGTACTGGCTACAGATTGTATTTTCGCTTTACAATACGAAATTATGGCATATCTACGATTCTTTCCCTGTTCTTCCAATTGAACACAAACTATCAATGCATAATGATAACAATAAATGTAACAAAAATATTCTAAATTTACGTATCTGAAATGGAATTGCTTTATAAATAATAAATGATGAGTTTGTTTTAGACAAAAATATGCTTATTTCTCGCTGTCATTTCTATTTTGATAACGACAAACTAATACATTTTTCAGGCATTCCTAGAAAACTTGCCAGCGGAATGTCGACTTTACAATGAATTTTCAAAAAATTCCTACAACACGATACATATCGATATTACCTCAATAAATATCTCTATTTATTCGAAATACAACAAATGGTAACAATATAAATTCAAGATTCGTATGTACTTCTAAAAAAATAGATATTGGATGAATGTTAGAGATAAAGACGTCCTGGCTAGCTATTATTTTCATTACTAAATCAATAAAACTAACAATTTACAGACTAATTAGAATCTGTGTCTGTTGCGGTCGTGTTCCGGGTATTGGTAATGCGGTTTACTTCGAGATTGCTTACAGCTTTCTATGATTGAGATTGAATTCAATTCGAATGCATGACTATTGTAGTAGAAAATTTAATTAGATGTATTGTTGCTGGAGAGCCGAGTCCAGAATAAAAATTACCAAACAAAAAAATAAAGGAATATTAGAAATATAAATGTATTTGATTATTAGACTTTAACAAAATCTAACAATCAATTATGTTCTATTTAATAATAATACGAAAGGAGTGGAAAACATAAAATAGAAAGAGAATATAAGAAAATGGCCATTTTATCAGAATTGCTGGCACTTATCCCAAACGGAACCTGATTACTGGTATATATAGTCGGACTGAGGTGGAGGGACATAATGGTACAACGATGTTCATAAACAGCATCCCAAAACCACCCTCATCCTCTACCCTAAACACTTATCTGGCTTTGCTCGACGGGACTTGTAATTTCCTGTTGTAGTGGTGGTCGTATATCCTCTTTCACTGGCCACACATACACCTTGGATATTTACAAAAAAAAAAAAAATTGAACCTGATTATTCAATCGACCAAACGTTCAACGACCAACCATCACAATACGATAGAAAACGTATTGTTGAGTAGGTATAGAATCACTTGTTTCGAACAAATCTGTGCTAAGTTACAGGAAATTTTTTTTTGTAAAGATAATGGAAAAATTTGTAATGAAACTTGAAGTAGGAGCCAATCTTTGTGTTTGTTTTATAAAATGCTAATGTTGAAGTTGTAGCTCGATGCTTCCTCGTCCTTTTATTATATTTTTTGTCCGCTTCTATTATTTACGTTCTTATTAAATATTGGAGCGAAGAGAGAATTTTATTGTCACTAAAAATGATTAAAGTCGACGTTGGTATAATTCTATTTGGCAAAGTGGGAAATTTTATTTTTTCCAATATAATTTACTAGAACAATCAAAATGTTCGCTAAGTTTCTTGTTTTAGTGAATTATTCTACAATTGGACTCGCGTATGTTGTTTTATACGTGGAATATCCCTTAAGTTTCTGTTTCGAATGTTTGTTTATATATTTAGAACAAATCGACTGGAGAATAAATCTTTATAACTATATTTACGTTTTCTCCCTGACTTTCAATTTTCAATTAGTTTCCCTACGATACACATTGCTGAAACTCGATTTTATTTGGATTGTATTTACTATATAATAACAAAGACATCCAATCTACTCAAATTCGTTACAATTCGACGCAGTTTAGAGACGATCCACTCTAGTAACATGAGATTCCGATAATGGTCTAGTTAAAATCTATGAGATACAGAATATGCTGAATTAACCAATAGTGTTCTATAGAATTATCTAAGAGGTAGAAGAAAAAAAACAAAAATTGTGGCGACTCTTTCAATTGAGCGAAAATTAAAACTTATTCCATTCAATGTCTCAATTCCGCCAACTGCTCGTTGAATTATTTAAGAGTGAAAATTAAAAGTTTCTACATAAATTATTAATCTGGGACTGTAAATTTTAAATAATTCGAAACTAATATCGCTCAATTCTTCAAATGACACCAACATGGAAATGTGGCACCAAGAATATCAATTTGTTTCCCTCAAAATATTTTCCCAAAGTCAAAGATTCGTTCTTATCTATTTTATAGATTTTAGTTCTTCACACTCTTCATCATAACCGTTTTTCTACTTTAAGTTATCATTTATAAAGCTGTATAGCCTCCTAAAATTTCGAAGAGACTTTGTTCGAATTACCTAATAAACTATTCATTATCTTATATAAACAATTTTATGGATTATAAAATTCTCGACAATTTTTTACGATCATCCTTTCATTAACATCACTAAACCCATGGTGGAGCAGTCCAAATTCTCCGATTATTTATTTAGTCATAGAATATTCTCCATCGCCACCTCAATCATAATAAAAGCCAATGATAATTATATAAAAGTTGCAAAATTATTCATGACTTTGTTGGTAAGATCAATATTTTGAGAAACATTCTTGAACTTTGACTTACATTATGATTAATCAAAAAAAAGACATTAACACAAAAACTGTGAGGAATTCAAAAGTCCACAAAATTTCCTTTAACGCTAAGATAAAACTGAGGGAAAACTCTCCGTTGTCAATTGAATGCAAAATAAAATTGCCGTTAAATTCAAATTCTCGTGAGCTTTTATTATTCCTTGATCTTTACAACAACGTTTAAAAGACTACAAGTTCAAGTAAAATTCAAGTCGTCGATAATGGTAAAAGCTTGTATTATTGTTGTTTCGTTTAAGAATCGTTAATCGAACAATTTATAGAAACGCATTTAATTAAGTTTCACATAAATATTTAATAGATTATGTAATAAAATTCAAACATATATGATGATAGATTCAATTTAATGTGTAATTTGTCGATTACATCTGTCAGATGCGACAACGCGGTCACAATAATCACATCCTATATGCCTCATTAGTTGTATATTGTGATCTATTCACCTATAAACATGTCGGTGCATCCATGCTTATTTAGCTAAATTTCCAATAATAATTCTATTGTTATTATTATATGTATATATATATACTATGATATTCTAGTAGCATACATTCATATTATATACAAATTTTCCCAATCGTCAAGCCGACACGCGTCATTAGCGTGTTGCCATTATATCCGGAGTTAACAGTGCGCGCAAACTCCGGTCGCTATGTCCGGTAAGGATACGTTTGTCAATGGTCATTTCTCATTCTCCCCATATTCTCGAAATTTATTTATATAAATATACAGAATGTCACTGGTCGAATTTGTATAGATTTCATCTATTAAATTGGACTATCATAATAAAGATCAATTAATGAATAATTGAAACGTCCTGTATAAAATGCGAATTAATTTTTAACCGGTAAAATGTTTCTCCCCATCAATCTACAGTAGTGATTCAAAACAGTTTCCGGTCTCTGCCAAAGAACCGACGCAATGGCCGGAGATGATTTCTGAAATAGTCTAACCTTCATAAATAAAGCGGAACAAAGGCAAACTAGAACGCTATCTAACTAAATCTTAACAGACTATCGAATCGAAAATAACTATCAACGAAATATCCATTTATATAAATATATTAATATAAATTTCTATATTATATAGAGTTTTATCATCTGTATAATAAAAATAATTGTTTTGCAATTAAATTGGACAAGAGGGAGTAATAAGGAAAATTTGTTTAATAAAAAGCTGCAAGCAATAAAATGAAATAATTAACGTTAGCAACTGGAATTAATAAAAACAAAAGATTCACAATTATTTTTGTAAATGTAAAAAGGTTGAATCGTTTTTTGTGTTTTTTTGTAACAATAAAGAAAATTTAACACCTGTTCACTTCTATTAAATGTAACGAGCAAAATTCAAATTAGTTTCAATTAAAGCAAATCTTAATTATAATTTTTCCAAATTGAATGATTCCCATTTTCAGCTAAACTAGATGAGATCGTACAATATTTATTAAAATTAAAAATAGTAATTATTATAATTTACAATGAGAACGTGCGGAACTTGAAAATCAAATAGACACAATATAAATTATACCTGTATATATATATATATATATGTTCCCTCTCAATATATAGGGTTATATAGTTGGGCTGATTATAGAGTTAATATCGATAAGCGTAATAAATGTTTCCTTAACTAGTCCAAGCACGCAATTCTAACAGAATTAAATCAAATGCCATAAGTTATCCAACTTTATCACTCCAACTCAATAATTTACCTGTTCAATTTAATTAGCACCCTAATCTATCCTCATCTAACCTTCCTGTTGCGTAAAATATTCCCATTTGTTACCGATTTATTTCGATTTTCTTTTTCGTTCCTATTATTCAGCCAAAAATGGGTTTTTTTTATCCCACTTCCAGTAAATTACTCAATTATCACGATTCAGTAAATCTAAATATTTGTCTGGAAGTCGTTGATCCAGATAAATTTAAATGTTCAATTGATTGTTCAGTCCGAAATTATACAACAAGTTCTAGAAATTACCTCCGATTTGTGGATGTTTGTTGATTTCGATTTATTAATTTTATGAAGAAAACTAGAATTTCTCGATCACCCGGCGCATCCGCCAAAATTATAATTGCAAATTAACTGATTCAAAAATAGTTCGATATAAAAGTTGATTGCCTGGCGCATCCACCAAAATGCACAACTAAAAATAAAAAACTATATATAATTTCTGATTTCTCCTTATAATGAGCGATCTAGCTAAATATTTATGTTTAGCATAAATTGGAGATTTGGGTGATTTAGATGATTGGTTCGGTACATTTAGCGATTTGTTAAATTTTGGACTACTGGCTCCAATTTGGGTCGTAAATTATCAACTACTTACTAGCCTAGTTTCTCACAAGAGACTATCCGACATGGAATTTAGCCTCACAAACTACTATAGTGATTAATTATTTAATAATAGAGAGATTTATATTGGATTTTGGATTATAGAATTAATGCCCATTGCATAAATACCTATAACTTGAAGTTTTCATTTAATTACTTTCAATAATCTTTCGTTATTGATTAAATATAGTTTGTTGTTCGCTTAATGGGAAATATTCATTAGTATTGATTTTATTCAAATTTTTTCCAACTCTATAAATAATTTCAATTTAGCTTAGTTTCTCGTTTATATATATAGAAAAATTGTAATTATAAAAGATTTGAATAATGTTGCCATTAAGTCAATATGACGACATAGTTGTTGGAATGTTTTAAAAAACTGTACAAATTATTACACAAAAAGCATAAAACGTTTTTTTTTTCTCTCTTTATAATACTACATTGTATTTAATTGACACGGAATTTTACTAAATAATTCAAAATACCGTTGATATATTAAAATTCTAATGGTGCTAATGAATAAACAAAAATTGTATATTAATTGGCAGCTTATTTCCATTCCAACTCTGATTATTGTAATTTACATGATTCGATAATTGCACACAATGCACAGCTTTTTTCATAAATTCTATCAAATGTCATTCAAATACACGAATTGGAAATAAAGTTCCATATTATAATTCCGGAAATAAAACATAATTCAAAAGAAAAATAATGGATATAATTTATTGATATATATATATATATAGTTTTATTATATATCATCAATTTTTTGCATTTTGTTGTATGTCTGAGGAAAGCCAGTAATGTATTTTGTGGGTTATGGTTGGTTATATAGCGTGTTGCCAGGTCCATTAGTTAAGTTCATGTTTAGAAGTTTTCGGCAGTTGGGCCCCCGCCGTGTTTGCAATTACGTTAACCAGCATATTATATAATCAATCATTCCGTTACCGGAAACCGAACAATTTTGGCGAAAAATGTATTTTGTGGATGTTGGGGTAACATTAATGAAGAACGATATTATGCAAAACAATGCAAACTATTTGTTATTGTACTAATAATTAAGATTCAAAATTGCCAGAGCAAACAGTATTCCGATGTCTATTACCACAAAATTGCACAAATCACAAATATAATGATAAAAGTGAATTTCTACTTTCAAAATAAGAAAAAGCATCGATATAGATCTTAGTATCAATTCCCATTTAAATTGAACATTTTGGTGTTCGCCTCTTATCGATTATTACAATTTCCTGTAATTTATATTATTATAGTTTGAGGAATATTCTGAACGTATTAATTTTCAATGGCAAACCAGCTGTGACTTTGGAACGGTGCGTTCAATTTGACAAAATCTAGAACGTGAATCAAGAATCAATAATTTATAAAATTGTTTGAAATTTTCTAAATTTAATATTTTCGAGAGCAGAAAATAAAAAGAATTCGTAAAGCTTTGCCGAGCTCCATCTCGTCAACTAACAATTTTATGGGAGAGAAGTCCAAATAAAAATTATAGAATGAACAAAAATAAAGCCGATAATAAATTATATCACTTAATAAGTTCATTTTAAAGAGCGATAACTCCTAAATAGCTTGTTATATAACAAATGTATCGAATTTATGAAAAATCTTGGAGTTAATATGTTATCGAAGAATTAACAGTTCACGGGAGTTTTGTAGAAAATTTAAAACCGAACAAAATGCAAATGGGTCAACTCATGCGTGATTTTTCGCATTAAGGGCTAAATGCTGTTACAGGTTCCATCTTACACTGAGTTGTCTGTTTAGCTGTCAACAACCATTAGTTACAAAGACATACAACTTTGAGCTTGGAACGAGATAAAATTTGTGAAATTTAGAAGAATATATTTTCGAGTTCTTCAATACAGAAAGTGACTATCTATAACAAAACTATAATAGTTAATGCTGGAACCATTGAAAAAAGCAAGTTTTAGAGAGCTGCCACAAAAGGTCCAAACAATTCCTGTTATGGTGTACCGCAGAAGAAAAAAAGGTATAAAATTTCAATCAACGTTGACTGAAACTTTGTTGAAGTTGAGTTGGTTGCGTCGCATCGGTGGTTAAACAACATCTAAAACAGTATAATAATAACTATTTGAATTAAAAATTAAATCCGACTATATACAATCATTTTTTCCAATGAATGAATAATGATTGAAATTAATTTATGAAAACACTAAGGCGAATTCTAGCTAAATCGCACAATCTCTATATAATGTTGTTATAGTCATTATTATCGAATTGCATGTGTGCAGAGTTTTGGTCCTAATTAACAAGGAATTTCCTGTTATATCCGCCCTATAGAGACATATCCAGGAAACAAAGCTGTAGTTAGTTGAAGGGAATGTATGTGTATCCTTCTTAGTTGACACAATTTTAGACAATAGCTTGTTATCCAGCTTAGAACACCTGACCAAATCGTCTCCAAAAACAACATTTCTCTTCATTAAATAGAAAATTGATTCAAATATTATTATTGTAAGGAAACAAACAAAAGAAGAGAGAGAAACGCTAGAAATAATAATAAAATAGTTATGGGAATAATCAAAGAAAATCGGAATATGTGCGTGGCCCTGTTGGTTTTCGATTCAGTTATTTTTTACTTTCTTGATCGAGATGATTCAAACTTACGGAACTCTTGATTTATCTATTTGTTTGTGAAATTCAATTTCCGTCTAGGAGACAGTGTAAATCAAATTTAAATATTATCACTTGTTTACTAAGTTCGTTTTATTTTATCAATATTATTATTATTATTATTTTGATTACTATCATCAATCTTATACCAACAAAAATATAAATTTATTATAAACTGAACGAAAATCTGTTTGTCTATAGTCTTACCATGGAACCGACACATTTCCTTCTATATCTTTCATTATTTGTGTAGCGTGTGTGTGTGTCGCCTTCCTGTACGAAAATATTAATTTTCCACCCAGCACAGTTTGTGTTTAGCCTACCTATCAATTTTTATATACGATTCATAAGGACACATAAAATTTATGTGTTTCGGTCGGTTCTGCTTTTCAAATGAAATATCCGCCTGATCCCTTGAACTCTATCTATTGCTGTGAGCTGTATAGAATTTTCTCTATTATATATATATATATATATATATATTTTTTGGTTGGTTCATTCTTGGTTTATTCCATTTTTGTCCGTTTTTATTTCTCTAGTAAATGTTCATGTACCTACCTATATAAATAGAAAAAATATATATGTATATGTTAGTATAGAAAAGCTTCAACCTTTCACAAACACATTTAGTTGAATTCTATCTGACCAAGCTAGGCTATGAAACTTTATTCGCTAGTATAACCTAAAGCTTTCACAACATATAT
>JAZBGX010000465.1:0-18489 GCA_037414775.1 Zonitis immaculata
TTGCTGTTAAATAAATAGCCAATTTCTCATGACCATCAATAACATTATCAACATCCAACCAATAAAACATATACCATGATAATATAATATGTAGAATTGATAATAATAATAAAATTAATCCATACTATAAAACAATTTAATTATTATAAAACTAATTTATATGTATACCGGGTGTCCCAGTCATCGGTAATCGGTCCATAACTTTTTTTGCTATATGCTATATACAATTATACTGCACGTCCTAAAAATATTTGCATTGTATACAAGCTGTACCAAATTAGTGTTTTTTTTTTAAATAGAATGACATATTTAATATTTATATATAATTGGATTTATAGTGGAAAAATAATGATGTATGAATGGTTATGGGTCTATCTTTTTCTGTTCCGGCGATTGTCAAATTTTTTTATAGGAGAAATACCAAGAAACATAACTTTGGTTCATTACACTTGGAACAGCCTGTATACAATGCAAATATTTTTAGAATGTGCAGTATAATTACATTTGTGGGATGGCATAAAAACAACGTTTCAATATATTATGATTAATAGATGACTGGAACATCCGGTATATATGGAGAGTGACAAATTTTCCCAATTACAATTGTAATTATACAACGGTTTTTCTTATTGATAGCAACAAAACAACCAAATAATGTAAATAAACTGGTAATTATACCATCGACAATAATAATTTGACAATTTGTTGGTGTCGTAGTTAATTCGGATTGATTTTCTTCAGTGAATTTTGCCAAAAACCCAAAGGTGATAAGTAAAGTTCCACATACCTGAAATTTATTATAAATTATAATAATTATTATTATTATTATTAAAATATTCTCAATGTGTGTGTGGGCGTGGCTCATTTGCAAACAACAGCAAACTTATTTGATTGATGTCTCTATTCTAGTATTATTATTATTATTATTATTACTACCATTATAATTATATTAATTAAGATTTTTAATAAGTTATTATTATTATTATTATTATTATTATTGAATACTTACACCATTTAGAAGATTGTATACCATGAAATTTGCAATCATAACAAACTTTGTTTTGTTTTTTTGGGGGTGGAAAAAGGGCGCAAGCGCTTCAATTCGCAAACGAATCGATAAAATTTTCTATGTATTTCCACTTTTTCTTTGGCAATTTTATACAATTGATGAAAATTAATCTATTGAAATCAAATAGGAGAGGAAATATTCAAATTTTCATAGTTGATTTTCATGGAAAATGCCTGAATTTTCTGAAATAATTATAATCGAAAATTCGTGCTGATTTTTTGTATGTTCAAGTTTGATGATTCATTTCTGAAAGTATTTAATTTTTCCAAGAGTTCGCTTTATTAAGATTTCGTAAAAATTATAGGAGAGGAGAGAAAAAACCGAAAGGAAATTTATTATTTCGATAGAAAAATGTGAATGTGTTATTTGTATAAGGTGCATTAGGTTTTTCTTAAGTTTTTCTCAATTTTATTGCAAATATCTATTGGGAAAGATTTGTTGTCAAATCATAAACTCCGAAAAAGGATGTTGAAATTGTCTTCATAAACAAATAATAAACAAATAAATAAAGTTTCCCAAAAATTAATGTCAGATATTTTATCAAGGAACTAATTTTTATAAAGGGAAAAAAAATTATAGAAAAAAAACCGACAAATTAATTAAGAGAAGGCTCCAATTTTGATATGCAGAATAAAATTGATTGATCTTGGAGCCGGCCCTGAAACAAAAATGCAGAACCATTTTTCTTAAGATGATTTTTAATTGAAGATAATCTCCAATAACAATCCAAAATAATAATAAAATTGAAGATAGTTTGGTGGAAATTTCTCGAAGTTTTTCGAAAAAAACCTCATGGAAATATTTCCAATTTATTTCAATTTGCGATCATTTTTATGAAAATTTCACCACGGAACTGTTTTTTCTCTTTCTCTCCAATAAGAAAAATAATATTAAATTTAGGAAAACCTCCGTCGATTTCAATATGAAAGCCGGTCCTGAACAAGAAAACTAAATTGCGAAAATAACAAATAGGAAAGTTTTGTGGAAAATTTCAACTCTTTGCTCCAAAGAAAAACCAGAAAATTGATTTTCTCAATTTTTGGGAAATATTGAACAATTTTTTGTTACCAAAAAAAAAACAAAAATATTGATCACATTTTAATTAAGGAAAATCTCCAATTTCAATCTAAAATAACCAATTAAACTCTGAGCCGGCCCTAAACAAAAAAATTAATATACAGTAGGTCCGGTCCGCCAGAGGCTTTCCTGGTCTTGTAGGAACTCTAGTTCACACTTTAAATCATCAAGTCCGTTTTTTTTTTGCACCCACCATAGAGCCAGAGTTACAAGACCAGGAAAGTCTCTGGTGGAGCATTCTGTATATTACGAAAATGAGAAATGGAAATTTCCAAAATTTTTAATTTTTTTTTGAGGGAAATCACCGATTCCACTATCAAAGCTTGCCCTGAACATAGGAAAAACAAATTGCGGAAATAACAAATAGGAAAGTTTTGTGGAAAATTTCAACTTTCTTGAAACAATAGAAAATTTTTTGAAAAATCTAATAGAAAATTTTCTCATTTTGGAAAGCATAAAACAATTTTTTTTAAAATTGAAGAAATAAGAAAAAATGCAGTTCTGAGGAATAAATCTCGATTTTCCCACCAAAAAAAAAATACTTCAATAATATTTCAGTCGATTAAACTCAAAGCCGGCCCTGAATCAAACAGAAATATGGACATTGCGGAAATAAGAAATAAATCAATAAAATTTCTATCAATATACAGTGTGTATTTGTCTAAAAACGGTTATTTTATTGTCAATTCGATTTTTATTACACGACGCCATACAGACAATTAAAAGAAAATTCCATTTAACCGTCCATTCATCATTCATCATCATCATCATCATTAGTTTTATGATTATCATTATTATTTGTTTAACTCCAATAAGTTTATTAGAATCATTAAAAAAAATTGTTTAAAGAAAAATTTATACAGAAAGAAAAGTTGAATTGAATTCCATAAATAAGAGTGAAAGTTGTGTGACAATTTTATTTATTTATATATTTATTTATTTAATAATTTCCTAAAACAATTTAGAAAAATTTTGTCACTCGATTATTGATTTCATATTATACTTGTATTGTTTTTGTTCAATAATTTTAATTATAATAACTATGAAAAGTGAAGGTAATTGAAATATAATGTCGACAAAATTTATAGTTATGTAACATTTTTACCTTTTTGTGTTTTAATAGAATACCTATTTCAACATTATTTTTTTCTTTCTTTTTCGAGAAGAAAATAATTAATGTGCTTTATAATTTTTATTTGATTTTACACCGATTTTTTTTTTTTTTTGGATAATAAAAATAAAAAGGTGGACGATATGTATCTAATTTAATGTTTTACTTTCTAATTTATTTAATTTTTTTTGGTTGATTACGAGGAGTGATCCAAAAGTTATGGTCATCTTTTCTCTAAAGCACCAGTTACTACAACACCGACCATCACCTCGCTATCGTCTTCAAATTTCTTCCTCTTAAGCGGCTCTACAAGCCGATGAAAGAGATGGAACTCTCTATAAGAGCAAGATTTGAAAAACAAGGGTATTCAAGTAATTTGAAACGGCAGCCATCTTCTCAGTTGGTCAGAGTAGTAATAGCCTGTAAGAGTGGCTCCTCTTGTATTTTTTCAAAGTCGTTTGCAAGTCGTCGATTGTTGTTTAGTCTCAAAATCGAAGTGATGGATCTAAAACCCGCATCACACATGACAAGTTTTCTTGCTAAATTGCTGAGTGCGAAGATGGAACTGCAGGCTCTATTGATAGGTTGCTCTAAAGTCCCCAAGTTTTTTAATGATAGAATATCTGCTCGATCCACTATTGGGTTGCAAGTGTGCAGCAGTCAAGTAACAGAGCACCACCCAGTGATTAATTTTTCATCTTTGCACAGCCAGCTTTGGTGCTAGCGAACAATTTAGAAAGAAAACTTGCCGAAACTAGATCTGCCAATTTTCCGACATTTTCGGCGGTATAAAAACATTTCGCACTAGAGGGCAAGTGTAGAATATATAGGCTGAGGCACAATGCTCAAATGTTACCACCAAGTCGACGTGTATACAGGATGGTCCACCGGAGGCTGTCCTGGTCTTGTAGGAACTCTGGTTCTAGTGGAAAGAAAAAATGCACTCGAAGTTCTAAAGTTTGGGAAATCGTCTTAATGTCAAAATTTTCTCTATAAATATCACAATTTTGATCGTCGAGTCGGTTCTTTTGCACGCACTAGAGCAAGAGTTATAAGACTAGGAAAGCCATTGGTGGACCACCTTGTATCTTTGGTAGACTTTTTTTTTTTTAGATTTTTACGACCACTGGAACTATCCGAATATCATTTTACTTTTGGATCAGGCCTCGTATAATCTCCGATACGTATCTTCTAAATTGATGTAAATGTTAAATGTTATTACACCTATTTATAATTGAGATATATCGTCACCTGTAGTTTTACATAAATTTAAACAAAACAAAACAAATGACCAACTGTTACCTGTTTTACCTGACAGTTATAGGTACCTCTAGCAA
The DNA here is from genome assembly GCA_037414775.1 of Zonitis immaculata. Classification (NCBI taxonomy): domain Eukaryota; kingdom Metazoa; phylum Arthropoda; class Insecta; order Coleoptera; family Meloidae; genus Zonitis; species Zonitis immaculata. The sequence continues at coordinate 4,595 of JAZBGX010000465.1, forward strand.
CATATTTCAAATGCATTGTCAGATTTGAATGATAAAAGAATAATTTGAGGCTGATTTAATGCATAATAGTAAATTTCCTTTTTAATATTTTGATTAATTATTTTTTTGTTTTGTTTTATGATTAACTTTCCTTTTTAATTGTTGATTTTTGTTCATTTAAATAAATATATTTGTGATAAGACAATTATTTTAAATGAAAGTGGAGTGATAGTTGGAATATTTGATTTACAGTCACAACTTGAAAATTTCCCACTAAAATTGTCCATATTTTCATAATTCATTTTAGTTTTATTGGTGTTTTTTTTTTTTGTGTGTGTGTGCCTCCAATTCCAAATACCAACCAGTTCTAAAACTCGAATCCTTTAGTTTTTGTGTTAATTTTAATTATCGATAAAATTTTTTTGTTTGTTTGTAATCAAATTTCACGTTTTCTAATTTTAGATAAATTTCTATGTAATTTTTTTTTTTATCCAGTTGTACGAGCTGTAATTTTGATTTATTTCTCAAATTTTACGTTATAAAATATTATTTCTTATTTCTAGTTTTTTTTTTTTTCTAAGACTAGTTTTTCAGTAGGGTTTCCAGAATTTTCTATTATTTTTTTTCAGGGAAAGTATAATTTTATCAATTCCAATATATAATTCTTATTCTAGCATTCTGATCAATGATTTACAAATTTTTTTACAAGTTGATTATGAATATTTTCAATTATTAATTATTTTTTTTCAGGAAAATATTGTGTTTTCAAGTAACATTTTCCGTTCCGGTTTCTATATTATCTTACAATCAATAATTTCTAGTATACTCGAACACAATTTTGTTGCAAGAGTCAAATTTTTCAGGAAGCTTATTTTAATTTTTATCTTTTTCAGGAAAATTACTAATTTTTTCTTTTTTCTGACCAAATTATCATTTTAAGATTTCTATTGTTTTTATTTTTGTTATCATGAAAAAAATTTTTATTTCAAGTTTCTATGCCTGTAAAATATGAGTTAACCTAGTTTTTTGCAATAATTGTGGTTTTTCAGCAAGGTTTTCCAATGTTTCATCAAGTCCACTATTTTTTTCAGGAGGAATATAATTTTTTTCAGGTCAAATCTTCGATTCTTGCTCTGATTTTTTGATTTTTTTCCAATAATTATTAAGAGTTCCATGAACTTTTTTTCAGGAAAATCTTGTTTTTTTAGTTTTCGTTTCTATTTTTGTTTTTAAATCAATAATAATGCAATACTCATGTTTTTTTATCGAAATTTTCAGGACTGTGATCAAAATTTTTTTTTATCTTTTTCAGGAAAAATATGTATAGCTGAATTATTTGGTTTTTTTTTCGAGACGTTCATCGAAATTCATTGTTTCCATGAAAAAATTCTATTATCGCATCAGTGGCTGTAAAATTTTCTTGCAACTTATAATTGTTTCCAATACTTGTGTTTTTTCAGCAAGATTTTCCAAATTTTCAGTCAGTCTATTTTTTTTTTATAATAATTTTCGAGCACTATATCGATATTTTCAGGATATTCATTAAAATTCTTCATTCAGTAGAAAAAAAACCAGAGATTGTACTTTCCGATTTTGCAAGTTTTTCAGAAGCAATAGTTTCCCCCTGAAAATGGATATTTCAGCAATACAATTTTTTTCTATAGGAAGATTTGATTTTTCAGGAATTTTATTAAAATTCCCTTGACTTCTTAAACTAAAATTACGTATAGTTTCAGTTTAGATTTGACTTGAAGCGAGTTGGATGCTTGATCTAAATTATAATTCATTCAAAATTCTTATCAACTTTCCCTTTAATTTTTACTGTTCTAATATAATAAAACTACCTATATTTTAATTTTTAAACAACCATTTAATAAATTTTCCTTTTTAATTATAATATTAATTTTCCAGCCAATTAAAAAATTCTATTATTAATAATCATAAGTTTTCCTCATTGAACATTTTCCGTAAAAAATTTCCACGAAATCTAAATTATTGCAATTTTTCTTTTTATTGATACTCAATGAATTAATTGAATGATGATTATAATTTCTTTGACTTTCGATTTTAATTGAATCGATTTTAACAACTTTCCCTTTAATTTCCGATCCTTTGGGATAATAATAATAATAATAATAATAATAAAAGAATTTGCCCTTCAATTTTTAGAAAGCTGAATTTTTATTGCTCAATTGAAACAATCGAAACTTACAAAAAAACCTCCCAAACTCGGATAAAATCATGCCTTGAATTTAATTGAGGGGAAAATTATATAGACGACATTTTCTTTTCTTTTTTTTTTGATAAAAACTATTGTATTCTTTTGTTTGTTTGTTACAGGGAACAATATCTGTACAATATATTTGAAGCAATCATATCGACATTAGAATCGAAATTGCAACGTGTCGAAAATTTGGATAAAGCTGTTGAACATTTAATGAGACGTGTTGAAGGTTTAGATTCACGTGTTAATAATAATATTGATAAAACGGAATCGGTTATAGCGAAATTGAGTATATTAGATACGAAATTATTCAATTATTATAATAATAATAATAATAATGGGAATTTGCGGAAATTGGATAATATAGAACCACCGATAATAACAACATCGACAACATCATCGTCATCGACGACAGATCCGAATTTGAATCGTCGCTTATTGATGTTGGATCAGAAAGTTAGCGATATTGATAGTAAATTGATAAATTTGAAAAATCAATTGGACAATAATTTCTTACAAAATAACGATGATATTAATGTTGAGGCTAGCGAAAAGAGACCGATTAGTATGAATGTTATCGAAATAACGAAAGCTCTAAATAGTGAAGTTATCAATCATGTAACAAAAGAATTGGGACAATTAAGAGAAGTGACTGGTAATGTTGATCGTAAATTACAATTTCATGTAAATCAAGTTACTGAGAATTTAAGTCGTATTATAAATATGATGAACGATGTCCATCATGCGATTATCGGTGATCAATTCAATAATTATTATTATAATCGTACAACAACGACAACAACAACACCATCACCAATAAAATTGAATAATAATAATAATAAGATTGATGTTTTAGTACAACAGATAAGACCGATCATTTCTGTATCGGAAAAAATGGATGAAGTATGGGATGTTGTTGTTGGTACGAAAAGTTCCGTTGACGGTCTAGTACCGAAATCGGATGAATTACTAACACAAACACAACGACAAGAACGTGCAATTGGTGAAATACATAATGATTTACGTATGAAAACAAATAAAATTATAGCGAATTTGGATAAAGTTGAGAAACGTTTGAAGAAACAAGAAGATGATGTAGCAACATTAGCACAACGTCCTGTACCAGCTGAATTATTATTAGATCCGACTATTGATCGTTTAATTGAATATGATCCAAATCGTTATATTGACGATAGTATAACTGAATTACCAATAACAACATATACAACATTACAACCACCATCGACATTAACATTGACTAGTACACAAATATCAACGACAATGCCAAATCAAACTGGTACAACAGCACAAGTTTTATCCGCATCGATAACAACACAACAACAACAACAACAACATGTTACAGCAGCTACTACGGAAAAACGTACAGATAAACGGAAGGGTGGTGTTATTTTTCCTAGTGTTAAAAATAAACCATCACCGATAAATACAACGTTCACAACGGAATTATTAGCCAACATCAAAGATGTTAAGGTATTTATCAATTGTTTTTTTTTTCCTTCTTTATATTGGAATCCTGAAAATTGCGTTAGTTGACCGAAAATTTGAGTAACATTTCAATATTAATGGAATTTACTTATATTATTATGAGGTGTCCACTAAGGGGGGTTTCACTGTTGTTGAAATTCCAAAATATTCAACAATCGCACAAGACCATTATTTTTTTCTAATGCTCTGGGAAATTTCTCAATTACAATTTTTGGAAATAGATATTTTTGAGTGGTGCTTCAAATTGAAACGTGAGCAATCGAGTGTCTTGTTTTTTTTTTTTTCACAACATGGAAAGTTTCCCAATTTGATTGAGCACTCTTATTTATATGTAAATATAATATATGCATAGATTATGATTATACAGGCTGGTCCGCCAGAGGTCTTGTAGGAACTCTGGTTCTAGTAGAGAGAGAGAGAGAGAAAAAAATGCAGTCGAAGATCTAAAGTTTGGGAAATCGTTTAAACGTCCAAATGTTCTCTAAATATCACACTGTAGACGGTCGAGTCCAGTTTTTTTTTTTTGCACCCACTAGAGTCAGAGTTGCAAGACCAGGAAACTCTCTGATGGATCGTCCTGTATACTTTCAATTGATTCCCATGATAAATATTAAAACATAAACCAGATCTTATAAATCTATCATTTAATAATAAAATAGTTGAAATAAAAAGTTGTAGGTATATATAGGTATTTCACTTTATTTTAATCAACCAACTACCTATCTATCTATCTAACTAATAATAAATTTTAATTGACATTAAATCAACTTTTCTATAATAAAATTCAGTCCATAAAAAAATAATAATATATGTAACTTCCGTTCTTTTGATTTCGTTATTTTCCATTTCAATAGTCAATCAAATTTTCCTACTTTTCCATTTATTAAAAAATAATTATTAAGAAAAAATTTAGTTTTGTTGTTGTTGTTATTTTACAATTGAGTTTTCTTGAAACTTTTCCGGGTTTTTCTAAAATTTTGTTTGGTACAAACATTTTTTTTTGTTTGTAATTTTTTCAGCAACTCTTACAGTTTGTTTCAGTCGATTTCACAAATGGATTTACTGTCGCCCTCTAGTGGTGAAAATAGGAAACACACTTGAGGATTTCAAGTGTGATATTTAGACAACATTTTGGCGTTTAAATGGTTTCTCTAGATTTTCGGGAAATGTGGAAATTGAATGAGACACATAATTAGAAAAAATGAGAAAATTCCTGGAAAATCAAAGAAATCGTTTTAACGCCAAAATGTCGTCTAGATAGCACACTTGGAATCCTCTATAGTGCATTTTTCATTTCCTCTCTACTACAACCAGATTTATAGACTTAGGAAAGTCACTTGTGAATCAGACTGTATATTCGATTAATTTCCATTTTCAGTCAATTGCAATAAAATGCAGTCAGTAAATTAAATAATCAATTTTCCATTCTCAATCGATTCCAGGTTGTTTTATTAATTGTCCAACAAGATTCTCTTGGAAAATTCTCATATTTTCCGAAGATTTGGCACCACAATTATTTCTTTGTTGGATTGAGAAAAATCTGAGTTTGTAAAATTTTTCATTTATCCGTTTCAGTAGATTTCAGGTCTCTTCAATTAATTTTCTTTCAATTTCTTCACTCAATTATTTAATTGGAAATTTTTGAAAATTATATTGAAAGTTAAATGAAAATTTCAATTTTCAGTCTTTTCAGGAACAATATTCTTCCGGAAAATCCTCATGTTCTCCTTAAAATGTTGATACAGAGTTTTGCGAAATTAAGGAAAAATCTAAAACCATCAAAATTCAATTGGAAATTGTGAAAATTCTATTGAAATTTGAAAAAAAATGCAGATTTATTTTTCAACTTCCATTTTCATTTAATTTCCACCAATTGTTCCATAATATTCTTTTAGAAAATCCTCACATGAATGATCCTCTATTTTTTCAGCAAAGTTTTGTCATTTTCAAATAACAAGAATTTAATTAATTTTTAATGTTCCTTTCAGTCAATTTCAGGTATTTTCATTAATCTTTTCTTGTTTCTCCACATTTTTCATAGATTGACTGTCATTTTCCGGGTTAAAGAAAATCCAATTTCAATAAAATGTAGGATTATGTCAATTTTTTCAGCAAAGATATTGTAGTTTTTCAAATACTTTATACCGACTTGATTTTTCTCGATCGATTTCAGATTTTTTCATTAATTAATTAAAAATCTAGAAATTGGAAATTCTTTCAGCAAAAAGTATTGGAATTTTATAGGACATGGGAAAAAAAACTGTAAATTCGCCTGAAAAATTGTGATAAAATAATAAATCCAGAGAATTTCCATGAAATTTTCAGTAGGTGGAAATCGTATAAACTATACAAATAAATATGTTGAAATGCGAATTGAGGAACAAAATTGGGAACAAAATACGGAAATTCCACCATAAATAAATTTCCACTTCCTCTATAGAATCGGAAAACGCTCGCTAATTTTCCGATAAATAATCTCTATTTGTAGATGGTGGTCATTGTGCAAGTGCGACTTTGTAGAAAAACAACAACAAAACTCATTAAATAATTAATTTATTAATAATAATAATAATAATAATAACAATAGCTACCTACAATAGTTTCTAAAATGTTATCAAATTTTCTAAAAGTATTTGTCGACATTTACAACTCTTAGGATAATTTATGTTGGGATACAAGAAAAATATTTCGAAAGTACCATTAAAAAAAAACGACATTCAAATTATTATTATTATTATTATTGAACAATAGACACGTGTTGTGAGTTTTGATTAATTTCGATTCCTGAAAGGTTCCAGTCGTTATCGATCATTGAAATCTTCGCGAAATTCACAACAGCAATCATCCAATACAATAATAAGTATTATTATTATTGATTATTTAAAAGGCTGATAATAGTTTAGTCGACAATATTGTTAACTTTCCCCAAATTATAAAGTCGATTTTGTTCCTTTGATATTTCCCGTTAAACAAAAGTCAACATGAATGAAATTGATCGATCTGTAATGATTCGGGAAATTTTGTTATTAGACAATTTCGATGTATTATCTAGAAGAAATTTTTGGGTTTATCAGGAAAACAAAATACTTAAAGTTTTGTTATATAATCGATTTTTATACAAAACTTCTCACATTAAGATATTGTTTGTGAAAGTCGAAAGAGATGCATAAAGGAGAGAAAAAAAGAATCGAAACATTTCTGCCTTAATTAAAGGATATGTTACGATGAATAAAATAATGGACTTTCTTGTTGTTTGTTGGTTGGTTGGTTATTTCATTGCCGACTCTTAGCGACTGGTTCTTGTTTCTTAATACCAAAAATAGTTGGTAAAATTTGTGTGGTTGTTTTTCCTTTTACTTAATTTATATCCAATTTTTTTTTTATTGTTGGTATTACTGTTAAATGTTGCGATTTATTGATTAAAACGGCGGTACTTTGTACAACATATTGTATCAATATAATGATTGCCAATTTAATTTTTTTTCTCTTCTTTCCGATTTTGTAAATGTAATAATAAATATTGAGAAAGTCTTAATAATTAAAGATTTAAAAGAAAAAGAAAAAACAAAACAAAACTTAATAATAATTTTTCTTTCTTGTTGTTTTTCAGGGTTATTCGTGTGTCGATTTATTGAATGCTGGTATGCGTAGTTCCGGTGTTTATTATTTACAAATACGCGGTACAACTTATTGGTTTTTGAAAGTTTTTTGCGAACAAGAAATAGCCGATGGTGGATGGACGGTAAGAATATTTCAATAATTTAGTCATGCATGATCAAAAACTGCCAGCGATATGAGAAACCACTTCATTATTTTATTTGTTTTTGTTGTTGTTGTTGTTGTTGTTGTTTTGAACGTAATCCCCCAAATGTTGTTGTAACGATCGGATTAGATCGAAATCTGATGGCGCAATATCGGGCAAATATGGTGGATCCCATCCTAATTCATTAATTTTTTCTAGAGTTTTTCTTGCTCAGTGCTATCTATTGACAATCGCTGGTCATTTTTCAAAGTAAAAGTCTACAATCACAGTTCGTTGAGGTTGCAACACTTCAAAACAAACAACTCCACAATACCCCACCAAACAATACTCAATAAACCACCGTTTTGGAGTGTAGACCTGACTTACCTACACTTCATGACGATTCTTAAAAATGTGAGAATTATTGAGGTTCCTCGCACCCCTGGTACATGCTGTACTTATATACAGCATGTCCGTTTTTAAAACAGCCCCACTAAAAATTTTATACTTTCTATCTGAGATATAACAATAGATGTCGCCACGTCATTGACACTCAGCTTATCTAGTAAATTTAATCATAATACCGATATTATTGCCAACCTAACAAATTTACTATGAATATCAGTCTGAATTAGATTGCTCTAAAGCGGTCTCTTCAATTGTTCTATTGTTGGGAAAATTTTGCATTATCTATAATAATACAGCCTGTTCCACAACGACGGTTCATTCTATTATACTTCTCATAATATGTGGGATACTCTGTATCAACTTGTTTGCGTGATCAATTATGTTTTATATATTTTTTTTTTAATTTATTATTATTATCATGCTGGTTTTCATACATTAATAATTTTTCGACCACCATGCTGCTATTTTATTATGCTAATTATATTTGTTGTTTTATGTGTGGTAACTGTCATCTTGAAAGACATAATAAGGAAATGACTTTGTAAAAATAATTAATTTTATAGTCAAATGAATATTTCATTTTTAATTTAGTTAATCATTTATAGGTTATTCTTTCTTCTTATCTTATTTTGTATTAATAATCAACAAATCTGTCTCATTAATATTCAAAATAATTCTATCATTTTACAACTAATAAATTTTAAGTTGGTAATATAATAGCATTTTTATATATCTAGTCGTGTCCATTACCAACTTAACAAAGTGAAACTTACTATAATAAGTAGATTATGATTTTCTATTATTGCAAAATTGCAATTGTTTTTTTTTTTTTAAAGACAGCCCTGTTACTGTTAACAGAAAGTAGTTTTTTGTTTAAAAAAAAAAAGCAACCGATTACGTAAATGATTATAGAAAGTAAAGTGAACAATACTAAATTCTATTTCTTCCATTAAAAAAAAAAGCAAATAGAAAAGGGTGAAGTCATAAAAACTAATAATTTATAAAATCAAACCAATTAAAAAATCACCTCTCTACGAACTTTCCATAAATGGTTCGATTTTAATTAGAACTATAATAAATAACAAATTATCTAAATTTTATTCAATTTCGTCCGTATCCTAACCGCCAGTCTTCCCTATCTCGCTACAGGTCGTCTAATAATTCTCTGTCTTTTTCCCGATCTTCCCCTATTTCTTCTTTCTTTAGTGTCTATGTCTATGTTTCCCTTCAACTGTTGCTGTAACTACACTATTTATTTTTGAAGGAGCATAGTTGGAGAAGCCTCCACTGTAGTAGTCTTTTCAGTTGGCTCCAACAGTTAGCTCCGCCCATGCTCTCCCAAATATGAATCATCTACAGTTTAATTTTTGTTTAAAATACAGGTGATACAGCGCCGTGATGATTTCGGTGATCCTCGTGAGAATTTCAATAGAGATTGGAATGATTATAAAAATGGTTTTGGTGATCCGGCTAAAGAATTTTGGTTAGGCAATGAAAATATTTATATGTTGACAAATAATGAAGAATATATTTTACGTGTTGAATTAGAAGATTTTGAAGGCAATAAACGGTATAGAGTCACAAATTTCGATTTTAAAAGAAAACAATTAAAATATAATTTCAATATTTTTTTAGTTATGCTCAATATTCACATTTTAAAATTTTCTCCGAATCTGAATATTACAAATTGGAAATTGATGGTTATGAAGGTAATGCCGGTGATTCACTTAATGATCCATGGTATGGCAGCAATAATAGCCCATTCTCAACTTACAATAGGTTTTTGTTTTTTTTTTTAATAATAAAAAAATTAATCGTCGAAATAAAATGAGAATTTTTGTAGAGATAATGATCGATCCAGTTTGAATTGTGCATCAATGTTGAAAGGTGGCTGGTGGTGGAAATCGTGCGGTCGTGGCCTTAACGGTCTTTATCTGAACGATCCACAAGATTTAACAGCACGACAAGGTAATAGTGATTACGATAATTAACAATTTCAAAATTTAAACAATATTAATTGAATAATACAGGTATTGTATGGTTCCGATGGAGAGGATGGGATTATACATTAAAGAAATCAATGATGATGATCAAACCGAAAGGGTTCGTTAGCAGTAATTCATAAATAAAACTTTTTTCATTTAATTAAGTAGCTAAATTTATAATCATCGGCACTACATTATTACTAAATATTTATTTCAGCACATCATACATTAAAAACAAAAAACAAAAAAAATTACCTCATAGACTAGTAAAGTTTTGATACGACAATTCCATAATTATCATCGATAATAATTTTTAATTTTAACCCACATATTTAGTACTAATCCAAAAAAAAAAACACAAAACAAAACTACTAACCAATACTAACATTAGATTTGTATTGTTAAATTCTCCGTTGATTATAAATTGGGCAAGCACAAAAAAAAAGACAACAATCATCAGTTTAGAAGGAATTTAAGACTGTGTTAATTATCGGTTATATTAAATAATTTAAGGTACTTAATTTTTATGAATCATGAGGCTAACGGGACACAGATTGCAATGATTATAATAATTAAATACATACATTATTTTTCTACACAATTTCAAACATTAAATTTGAAAACAATAAATAATTGTGTCTTTTATTATATGTACCTTTTTGTATTCTTTATATGATTTGTTTGTAAATAATTATATTCCAGATGTATAAATTATATTTTAATATATAATAAATTATGTTATTATCATTGGACTTGTAACTACTTTCTCCAATATAACCTGCTCGATTAAATGCGTTAATTAGTTAGAATCATAATAGAATTATACCGAATTAGCTGTATTGTTGCCGTCTCCGTGCTCTCTGCTTATCGAATCGTAATTCCATTTCTTCTAAAACTTTCGGTGTATATCTAACAACTAGTTTAACCGAACCGTGAGCTTGTTTCAATAATTCAACAGCTTTTTCATGATTCTCTCCTTCCACCGACTATAATAATAAAATTATTACAAATAATTTCAATTATAATTAATAAAAACTCACAACACCATTAACACTCAATAATTGATCGCCACGTTTCAAACCACCATGTCGATCGGCTACACCACCCGGTATAATACGTGATATATAAATTGGTGAATTTTGTTCTTTACCACCCATAACATTAAAGCCTAAGCCTTCTTCAGTTTTTGGTAATTCAACAACCCGTGGATGGGCATGTCCTTCACTAGCAGCAAATGCAGCAACAGTTGCTTTAGCTGTTGCCGATGCTCGGACATCTTGTGATCCTTGTATATCAACTGTTTCATAAACATGTTCGTAGACTTCACGGACAGCATTTAGGAAATCACTTTGTAAGACTTTTTGTAATGCCGCTAGTTTTGTTGCTGGTACTTCGCCACTTTTTTGTAATTTTTCCAATAATTCCACTGAACGTTTAATATCTATACTTGATAGAAAATTGAATGAAGTAATTTAATTGAAGACAACTGTATCAAATACCTCTATGTAGAGTTAATGGTTCTCCAATTTGGGCCATTTTCTTGATTGTTTTTCCAAAGAAAATTGGGAAATTTTCGAAAATAGGACACTCCTCGATGGTTTGACAGTTGATGTATTGTCACAAGTTGTACCAACATATTGTAGGGAATTTAGTTTTTCTAGTTATATTCGTCTATCTCTTGAATTCAGATCAGAGTGGAAAATTGGTCATTTTCTGAATTCAGAAACAATTACATCCGATTTTATAACAGAAATCCATATATTCCATATATTAAACCTTTTTTAAGTCCACTACTTGGATAATTTTCAACTCCATAAGCCATATATATCAACATCTAAAATACGGAACTCTATGGCCTAATTAAAACAAATCACTATTATAATAACACAATTTATTCGCCAGATGGTTCCTACATTTCAAAGTATTCAAACTAGACGATTATATTACAATCGTATAAAATTACGAAACTATGGCCATGTTGGTGGATCACCTTCATTCATTTCTCTCCCATACAAAGCACTCTTATCTCTAAATAAAGTTAAACGTTCTGTTTCTAAACGATCCAGATAGGTACCAAATATAAAACCAACTGCTGGTAAAACTATCCATGTTACATGTTTAGGTATAATATACTTCAGATACATTTTCTTCTTGTTGTTGCTGCTGCTTTTGTCGTATTAATTTAGTTGTTTTATAAAATTGTGTACGATTATAATCGGCGTAAATTGTAGAAACAACAAGTACAGGTAATATTGTTACAATACAATATTTTCGAATAATCTGACTCAATCCCATTAGTTAATTACATCACAGATCTTAGGTTATGTCAAGTCGAAAACAATTACCAACTATTCAAAATAAAAACACTATAATTATCAATTGAAATAACCTAAAATTGGCATTATTTCAACTATTATCAACAATAAAACAATGAATATTACAAATAAAATGCAATAATCAAACATTTCGATGGTTTAAATCGTTTATTAATTGATTAAATCGAATTTTAGTGGAAATTGTAATGGTGGTAGTATTGAGTTTCGTTCATTTGTTTAATTTAAACCTACTTTAAACAAAAGGTGTTCACAACAAGTTTATTTATTAAAATAATCAATTTCTTTAATTAACTTGAAGAAAAATCTGACTGTATTCAATAACAACAACTATAATAACTAATAATTTGGCTATCGATAATAATATAGAGAAGTTGTTAATTATTGTTTATATTTTATAAAAATGTTGCCATGTGAATGCGGCAAAGTTGCTCGTTTTTGAGAAATCTATTCCATCATTTTATGAAATATGAATTCTATAAATTGTTAAAAACAAAAAATAATATTGAAACGTATTAGATTCAACTATTATTAGATGAGTATATTGTTTAGAAATTAATCGAAATTTTCGTTTTACCATAGATTTTAATTGAATAATCAAATCACCTTTATTCTGTATAAATTTGAATGTCAACCAATAAGTATCTGATGAAAATGGAAGGCGAAGAAAAGTATGAATTATTTATGTTTATTTGAATCAAAATTGTTATTGTTTTTATTATTCCAGTCCGATTGTAACAACGTCACGTGTTTATACGGATATATTTAAAAATAAAGCCCAATCGTATTTCGATTACGAAACGTATACACCTATAACTGATAATATCGAAAATTACAGTTTAATTAAGAAAATTGGTCAAGGTAAATACAGTATAGTGTTCGAATGTATGAACGATTATAAAAATGAAAATGTTATCGTGAAAATATTGAAGCCGATACGTAAATTGAAAATAAAACGCGAAATCAAAATTTTGGAATATCTAAAAAACGGCCTGAACATAATCAATTTATTGAATGTCGTTAATATACCAACAATGGGCTTATATGGTTTAATATTCGAATCGATACCAAACTACGAAGATTTCAAAGATATTTATTTAACATTGAACGAAATTGATATACGCTATTATATTTATGAAATATTGAAAGCATTAAATTATTGCCATAGTCATGGTATAATGCATCGTGATATAAAGCCGCATAATATTATAATCGATCGTAATAATCGTAATTTACGTATAATCGATTTTGGTTTAGCCGAATATTATCGTCCTGGTGAACGTTATAATGTACGCGTTGCATCACGCCATTATAAAAGTCCCGAATTATTAATTGATTATTGTTATTATGATTATTCATTAGATTTATGGTCGTTGGGTTGTGTATTTGCTGCGATGATATTTCGGAAAGAACCATTTTTCCATGGTACTGATAATAGAAATCAGTTGTATTGTATTGTTAAAGTTTTGGGATCAATGAAATTTGAGAAATATTTAGAGAAATATCAAATACATATTGATCCAATATTGAATGGTTGTTTAAAAAATTGTTTGAAACGACCATGGCAACGTTTCATTAATACAGAAAATGAACATTTAATTGTAAATGAAACTGTTTTCGATTTTCTAGATCGTTTATTATGTTTCGATCATATCGAACGATTAACAGCTAAAGAAGCTATTGAACATAAATATTTTTCACCGCTGAAAAATCCAAAG
>JAZBGX010000465.1:19099-31476 GCA_037414775.1 Zonitis immaculata
AATTATTTCGAAAACTATTCATTCGTGTTAATGTCAATTGATTCAATAAATTCGCATTAGCCATATTATTCAATAAATTCACACACATTTCTGGTATTTTCAAACAATCAACATCTGGATTTTTATCCAACCATATCAAAAGTTGCTTCATTACAGCAACTTGTTGTTCAGCAGTCACCTATTATAACGTAAATTACATTCAAAATAATTATTGATTATTTTATCATTACTTTAGTTAAGGTGTGACGAATTAAGAATTCATCTCGTATCGACAACCAAAGGATTCGTCTTTTTTTACTACAAAACCATGAATATGTCGATTTTCCAATAGAATTTTCCTCGCATTTAATTTGTTGTGTTTGCATCAATATGTGGACCTATAAATTTTGGAAACAGAAACAATCATTTAAATTTCTAATATAATAGTTTTACCTGTTCGATGAATTGTGCCGACATTATTCTGAATTTAATTTGGAAAATAATTCCTACCGTATATGGGCAGATAGATTAAATGATAACTAAATAAATATTTATGCAAATATGATATCAGTTTAATTAGAATATGATTAAATCCAAAAAAGATATCTTTTATTATTAAATTCAATAAATATCGCCGATTAATATTATAATCAAATAATCAATGATTAAATAAATAATTGGGCCGATAATAATGGGATGTTCAGTATATGTTAGAGATTGTAGCGTGTTTATTTAGTTGCCTATACTAAGTATGTTTGCCATCTATGATGTTTGTGTTGAACTTCTTGTAATTACAGATAACTATTTGATCGGTAAATTTGGTGATAAATTCAAGATTTAAAAATTTCACTAACCGTCACAACCGGTTAAGCATTTTTTTGTGTTTCAATATTTGTGTGAGTGGAAAATTATCATTTTCTTCTTTAAATTTTATTAAAGAAATAAATAGAGTAAATCTGAAGAAAATATCCATTAATATCATTTAAAGTATCATGTTATTTTATTGTGTGACAATAACTTTTATTATATAGTGGTTTTTATTTATTTTAATTGATATTTTTGTTTTCTAAACAAACAAAAAAAAAATGGGTAAAAATATCAAATCTAGTATATCGCCACGTTTAAGATCTCGTACAGCTCTATCAACAATAACAACGTCAAAATCAAAAACATCATCTACAGCATCAACAACATCATGCAATTCGGCAGCAAATATTAAAGTTGTTGTTCGTGTACGTCCACCGAATCATCGAGAAAGTGGCGATAATTTCAAGTAATCACCCAACAAATTATCTTTGATTTATCTGTTTAATTTGTTTTTATTATTTCTAGAAATATTATCCGAATTATTGATGATCGAATGATTGTTTTTGATCCAAAAGAACAACCACAGGCTTTCTTCTACCATGGCACCCAACAGAAAGGTCGTGATCTCTTGAAAAAACCCAATAAAGACATGAAATTCTCGTTCGATCGTGTATTCGGCTATAATTCAACAAATGATGAAATATTCGAATCAACAACAAAACGATTAATAAATTCATTAATGGACGGCTATAATTGTTCAGTATTTGCTTATGGGGCAACCGGTGCTGGTAAAACTCACACAATGCTAGGACATCTCGATGAGCCCGGTATAACATATTTAACAATGACCAAATTATTTGAAGCAACAAAAGAATTGAATAACGAACGTAAATTTGATTTATGTATGACATATATTGAAGTTTATAATGAAACAGTACAAGATTTATTAAATCCTGGTAAATTATTACAATTACGTGAAGTTGGTAAATATGGTGTTACTGTAGCTGGTGTTAAAACACATAAAATTGATAATATCGATAGATTATTCACGTTATTAGAACAAGGTAATTCGAATCGTACACAACATCCAACTGATGCTAATGCGGAAAGTTCACGGTCGCATGCCGTCTTTCAAGTTTATATACAAATGGAAATGAAAACAACACAAGAAGTAATTGTTTTTCTGTATGTTTTACAATTATTTTAATTATTTCGAATTGAAATCTAGGTGCGAGCTGCTAAATTGAGTATGATCGATTTGGCGGGTAGTGAAAGAGGTTCAGCTACTGGTTTTACTGGTGCACGTTTCACTGAAGGTGCCAATATTAATAAATCCTTATTAGCATTAGGCAATTGTATAAATAGTTTGGCTGATGGTCATCGACATGTACCATATCGTGATTCTAAACTAACAAGACTATTAAAAGATAGTTTAGGTGGTAATTGTCAAACTATAATGATTGCAAATATATCACCATCGTCATTGACATATGAAGATACTTATAATACATTGAAATATGCGTCACGTGCGAAAAAAATCAAATCTAATCTAAAACAGAATATTGCTAATGTTAAATTGTCGGCTGATGAATATGCGAGAATCATTGATAATTTAAAACAAGAATTGGAACTGGCTAGAAATGAATCGGGCAAGAATATTATTAGTAAACCAGATGAGAAATTGATTGATGAATTGATGAAATTATTCAGTAGTAAACGGGAAATCTTTGAAAGAATCTTCAATATCGAATGTTCGGAAAGTATGGTAATTTTACGCAGGTAATAATTTATTGAAAATATATCTATATATATATTTTTAAATGATATTTTGTATTGATAGGCAATTCAAAGAGCGAATCGATTCAAATTTATGTTCCGATACACCTGAACGTGAAGATCTACAACGGCGTTTAAACAATATGGTGAATCGTTTCCATAAACAAGAGCGAACATTCGAAAAAGAATTGACTGATTTGAAACTAACATCGAATGATATTGATAATAAAATCCAACAATTTGTTAAAGACCATCCGGAAATTGGAGCATTTGCTGAAATCGAATCTATAAAATTGAAACAAACTGAAACACAATATCAAGTGATTATCGAATTTTAATTATTTTTTTCTTCATTTATTTATTTATTTATTTATTTGTAGGTTGAATTACGTGACAAAAAAATTACATTTCTAGAAGAACAATTGAAACATAAAGACAATTTATTGGAGAGAACTTGGTTGACTTTACAGCCATGCTATAGACAATTGCGTGGATATGGTTATGCAAGTGATGGTACAATAAATGATTATCGAGCATTAGTACGTCTATTTCAAGGTTTCCAAAATATAACATGGGACGAAGATAATCAAGATACAGGACAAACGATAACAAATCCAATTCAACAAGAACAAATAACTCAAACAAAATTAAATGATGAAAATGCAACATCGACAAATAATACTTTAGAAAGTACATTCGTTATAGATCATGGCAAAAGTCGTAAATTGTGTAATGACAATTTAGTAGTACGAGGTATGTGTATTCTGTTATAATCAATTATAGATTTCATTAATTTATTGTTTTGTTCAGTACATAAATCACCAATGCCAAAAAAAACACCTCAAGTATTTAAAGTTTTACAAGATCGTCATCGGTCACAGAAAACAACAGGTCAACTATTAAAACGTGATTTGAATTTTTGTTTATTAATTAATCAATTCTTAATTTATACGATAATTATTGATTTTCAGATAAAAAATGCAATTTTGGCGAAGCAACAAGTCGACCACCTTTTAGATAGAAATTTAGTTTATTCTCGATTATTATTATTATATTCTTTTGTTTTTGAAGGATTTTATATAACTAATTTATAACAATATATATATACAAATATTTCATCGTATTCAAATTTGTTTGAAACTATATTATTAATAATTTTTGTATTCATTTGTATAAATGTGATAGCTTCCATTAATGCTGTTGTTAACACCTATATAATAAATAACTAGATGTATCGTCGTTAAAGAGTGATCGATCCCATGGCATATTTTGATACGGATGATGATAACCGAAATCGACTTCGATGGCCAATATCGATAATCCAATAATAATGGGCTATGGATATTTGCCTGATCGTTATATTATGCTTTGCAGATATTTATAATTATAAGTGCTTTTTTCCAATGTATATTAATAATAAATATTTGAATTTAAATTCAGATCACTTACCCGTTCTTATCACCTTAGAATTGACTGAAATTTCGTATCATTTGATTTAACTATTTTTTTTTACTATAAATCAAAGGTTCTCCTACAAGATAAACGTTTCTGTATTGATTAATCTTTCTATTTAATATTAATTCGATCTATTCAGATTTAAAAGAAATAAAAATTAAACAAAATACAGTTACAAAATATTGTTGGCTACAATTAGAGTATTTTTTTAGGTTATGTTTTTTTTTTTAAATAATATTTCCAAAAATTAATTGATATTATTCCAATTATCATCACATAGAATCAACGTAGAAAAACCTTACATTTATATTTCTAATTATCTAAAATCTATAGCAATTATTATCAAGATACATTAATTTAAAATTTTGCAAGAAGCAAACTAACATTTTGTTTTTTGTTTTTTTTTTTGTGCTACAATTATCTCTAAAATTAAGTACTCATTAGAAAAATTAAAATAATAATATAAATGCACAAAAATCATCACAATACACCAACAAAAAAAAAAATAATACTTAAATTCATATATTATTAGATGAAATAAAAGAAAAGGACCTGCCTTCTCTACTATTTACCACAAAACAATTTCAACAATTTCCTTTCTTTTTTTTTAGTGTTGTTTTGAGCAATACAATAAAAATTACAATTATATAATCGAAACTAAGAGAAAAAAAGCACCACCTATATTTTTATAAATAACAAATTAATTCTAAATAAATAACAGTTGTGTTTTGTAAATTAATACAAGAAAAAAAGAATCACAGAGTAGTAATTGCAAGTTTGATGCTTTCTTTTTTGTCTCCCACAAACCAATAATTGATCATTTTCACATAAATTAGTAAAGAAATGATCCAGCACCAATCTTTTCAGAATTATTACTTAATATTGACGGTTAAAAAACAAACAAACGAAAAATTGTAATAATACCCTGACGGAAAAATTATTAGATAATGGAAAATTATAGAATTTGGCATACAATTATCATGGATCTAAAATTACATTATTATTACTACTATTACTATTATTATTATTTATATTTGTATCTAATTCCAATTCGATTTTATTGACACCATCAATACGACTTAAATTATTATAAAAATCTTGAAATTCCATTTTAGACGAATTTGGTGATGTTGATGTTGTATCATTAATATTTAAACGTAATGATGGATCATCTAAACGTATTTTTGTATCATCCTCACTACTATCAATTGATGATGATCGTTGTGAATTGATTAAACGATGATCATTACCAATTACAATGCCTAATGAACGTTGTTTGAACGACTCCAATCTCAAGATCTAGACGGAAATTAAAAAATTAACAATTAATCAATTAATTCGGTACTTATTAAACTTTTTTTTTTTTTTCAATAATAACTCCCATTTCTACACATTCCATTTTTTTCATATAAACAAAATCTAGTAGAACAACAATCAAAAATCATGCCTAAATATAAAACATTAACAACAATAATTACGACCGTTATTAATTAATCAAATTTAATTAATTATCATGCACAACCAAATTTATTCCAGCTTTCAAGCTACTTTGATTCAAATATATATCTATAGTTATAATTAATTATTGATTAGTAAAACTTACTCGAGCCATTTCCAAGGCTCTGTATCCGGACTTGTGATAGGCGTGGGGAACTGAATAAATTACGTTAGAATTGTACTACTGTTTGTTTGTTTTCGGTTTTTTATATTTGTGTTTCTCTGTTTAGATTTTATTAAGAGGGAGATTTCGTTATTTTATGCAATTTAGAATAATTAAAAAAACAAAACAAATAATAATGCGGAATTGTAAGTTCAAATTACCTCGGCTTGTAAATCGGCGACTTTATCTTGTAAATCACGAACACGATCGCTATCATCAACTGAATGGCTACGTAATTCGCCTTCGGTCGCAATTTCTTGACTCTATATAATAAACAATTATATTTCATATAATAAAATAATAATAATAATAATAATGAATTTGGTTTACTTTTAATTCGAGTTGGCTAATTTTCTGTGTCAATTCAGCAATAGCTTGTGTCTTTTCTGTATCACTAATTCTAGCTTTCATTAATTTATCTTGCATTTTACTTTCTAAATCGGCATAACGTCGTTGTTCATCTAATAAACGTGCTGCCGCTTCACGATCTTTCAATTCGCATTTTTCCAATTCATCTTTTTGTTTTTTAATTTCATCATCTTGCCGACGCAATTGATTCGTACTAACTTGTACTTGTGTTTCTAATTCCATTACTTTTAAACGTAACTCTTTAACTTCAGTTAATGTTTCCATTTCACGTAAACGTGTTGTCATCAATTCATCTTCTAATTTTTGTATATCATTATTGCGATTTTCCCAAAATAATAATTTTTTCGGTGTACTTAAAGCATCTTGATTCGATGATGATGATGATGATGATGTTGTTGTTGTTGTTGTTACTGATGATGATAGAATCGATGGATTTTGATCGTATTTATGGTCTTGTAGATGACGTTGCCATTGTATATTTAATTCAGATACACGTTGACGTAAATCTTTCAATGATAGATTCGCTTCGGCTTCACGTAATTTAACAGCAATTAATTCCTCTTGTAAATGTGCTACACTATTATCCGGTGTCATTTCACGTAATGTCTTTTTATCTTCTTCCAATTCATGGATGCGAGCACGTAAATCACGTATTAATGCATCATTTTCAGCTTCGCGTAAACGAACTTTTACTAATTCCTCTTGTAAACATTCAATCATTTCTTCGCGTTGTTGTAATTGTTCCGCTTTCAAAGAGATCTCTTCTATTGACGATTGTCGCGATGTATGCGTTTCTTCCATCATTAATGATAACGATCGAATTTTCTCATTTGCTAAAGCCAATTGATGTGTTGTTTCTAAATGTGTATGCCTTAATGCATCCAATTCTCTTTGTACAACAAATGTTGTTTCTTCTTCTTCAGCACGACTAACTTGACCACGTACTAAACGATCAGCTAAAGCTCGACTTTCCTCCTCTAACATTTCACAACGATGTCGTAATTGTTTATTTTCAGTACGTAACCGTTTCAATTCAGCCATTTCTTCCTGTTCTTTCATTTTAATAACATTATATTCCTTTTCTAGTTTCTTCATTTTTTTAGCGTTATATTTTATATTGTAAGCTTGACGCATCAAACCTTCCGGATCTTTTTCCGCTAATATCGGTAATTCTTTTTGGAAAAACTAGAAAATCGAAAATAGTTACAATAAAATTTATAATTTTTTCAAATATTTACTTTCAACATTCCTTCCATATCTAGTGACATTAATTCATCTTTACCTAATATTAACATAGCTAATGCCACTTTAAAAATAATTTCCATTCCTTCGGATAGAAAAACATCCATAATACGACATGCTAATGGTAATGATAATGCTGTTGTGAATAATGTTAAAAACCAACTGGATGCATACATGGACGTATGGAAATTTTGCGATTGGAAATGTTGACTTAAATCCGGTAAATATTCACCAACTAAATTTTCTAATTGGTACATACATAAACCTAATTCAGCCATACTAGGTTTAAACATATCACGCATACGATAATCTTGCATTATTTTTACTAAAACAGCAAATGTCTCCTCTTCGGGCATCTTAAAGTAATATAATTTTTAAAAATTGATCGATCCGAAGAAGAAAAATAAAAGAAAAATTTACTTGCATCAATAGTAGACCGACTATAAAACCGGAACCTTGACAATAACCAACTTCTCGATCATGTAATGAATAGGCTTTGATAACATTGAATAGTGATTCTTGACCGAGACCGTCTTTTTCTTTGAAAAATTCATGTTCAGGATATGTACGGGCAATATCGCGACGTATCACTTTCTCACATGGCGATTTAGTCTGAAATTTTATTGTTTGAGTATAATTTTTCTTCCTTTTAAATTAATCAATATAGAATTTACTTTAATATATTCAGCATATAGTTTTTTTTCAGGAGCTTCAGCGGCACTACACAATAATTGCCAGACAATTGCACGGAAATGTAAAGGTATACCACGACGTACTAATTCTTTGATTTGTCCATTTTGTTTCTTCCAATTATTCTCCCAATCGTTGACGATATGGCCCCATAACGTCCATAAATCTTCTTCACCATCACCACCACCACCACCACCACCATTCTCACTACGTTCATTAATAGAACTTGTACCTACAATTATTATTATTATTACTAATAATCATTTGTTTAATTAATTTGATTGAATTACCTGAATTGAGTGAAATTTGAGATGTATCGGAGCTTTTTCTTGAATGGCCCGATGCACGATCACTCAATGAATTGAGTGATTTAGCATCGGACTCAAATAAACGATTTGCTTCCTCCAGTTTGGCTAATAATTGTAATTCAGCCCAACTAGCGTTATTATTTTTTTCAATATTATTTAGATTATTAGTGTTAGTAGATGATTTTATACAAGTAGCTGTTTCGATTTTCATGACAGATGGAGGCATTGCCATATGGTACAAGCCTCCATTACTTCATTAACCAGGCACTATTATTATTATATATTGAAAATATCCAGACCTGTAACATAAAAATAGTCCAATAAATAGAAAGTCACTAAATTTAACTCTTTATATTGGCTCTAACTATATGATTAAATTTAGTTTTATTACAACATAGCAAATTTAAATTAATTAAGTTGTTGTAATTATTGAAATTATAAGTAACTATAGAATTTTTTTTCTAGGAAATTACGCTTTATATCCAATGATTTATAATAAATTGATGGCGTGCATATTATTGATCAATTCAAATTGAGGTAGTTGAATAAAAACAAAAACAAACAAACAATATAGATAGATAATTATATATAAAAATAGAATGAAGGCGAAATAGAAAATTCGATAGAAAAATTACAACTATAGTTAATAAAATCCGGGAAAATCTAACAATTTATTTATTAATAAACGAACTTTTCGCATTATCAAAATATTCTCCATTACAAATAATTTATGTTCGCTGTATAGTAGTTTTTAATGGTAAACCAATATTTGTTATATCCAATCGATTATATTACACAACATTTCGGACCATTTCGAATTATTATTATTATTATTTAACTGTTTTCTTTATCAATTCTTAATTTGATTTATGAAATTCAACTGGAAGGAAAACGTGCTTGAACTATTGTTAGAAAACACTTGGGAGAAGTGTAAATTTTTGATAATACATACAAATAACGAAGGAGAATTTTCCTTATTATTAAAATTTCAATAATTTATAGATATTTCTATTATTTACTGAAATATTAAACCGTTTCAAACGAATGAAAAAAATCACTCACTGCAAGATATAAAATTTCTCTATACTTTATTATTATGAAATTTTCGTATTTATCAAGTTACCAAAAGTACTCTAAAACAAAAAACAATTACAAATAAAATTGATGATAAAACGAACAATAAAATTCAAATTCAAATACAAAACCACCTACGGGGGCCAATTGCCAAATCACATACAAAATGTCCTACAGAGTGCAAAAAAAGTTGGTTTTAAAACCATAATCAACATCCCATATAAAAAAATACAACTCTATTTTTTTCTGGAGAAATAAAGCCCCTACAAAAAAATCTGAATACACCAATGTACTCGAAAAAGTGCCAGAAGAACGTTTTTACAGAATCAAATTATTGCAAGAAATAAAAAAGTTAATAGGCACATTTCGCAACGATGGAAATCTCGTTACTATCAAAAATATCGTGATGTATAGTTTGTACCCAAAAATCGATCCCATGACATCTCAATCGATTCTTCTCTATCTAGTCTAAATATAGGTTTTTCCTGTTAAAACCCACCAATTTGCAGGCACCTGTATATAAACATTATAAACACTTACGCAGAAATGAACTCTGGATCTTCTACTTGCACTATAAAAGCAAATTATAGTCTCACTTGACGCTCAACAGTTAACAATTGGCGAACGGTTTGCACTTTGTGATGGAATATCTTTTACGAAGCAACAAACATCTGCTGTTGTCCAATTTACAGCACAATCATTGAACATTTTATCAGTTTTTAAAAAATAGACCACCATAAACCGTTTATCAAAAATTGCTATTTAATAGAATGGAAATATATTCACGGTTTCATGTTTTAGGCATATTTCATTGATATGATAAACGGTAATTTGGATTCAATTAAATGTAAAATTTAGGGCATGCAAAAATACTGATGGATAAATACTTTGATAAGCATAAAATCTCAATGGTCGATCAATTTCTCCATAAATTTGAGCAGATTTTAGTCAAAATAAAAATGTCTCTCGCTTATAAATGAAGGTTTACAGTTTAGAAAAAAACAAAAACTAGCTTTGGTGCGCCATCCTGTAACGATCGTACCACGCTATTTCTCCTCAAAGTTGGCGTTGACTCTATGAACGTACGTCTGTTGTTGATTGTTTCAGCCGCCTGTCGGTAATACAGATTACTGACGCTAATTACAATAATAATTATCAATTAACAGCAAACTTCGATTTTCTACATTCTTGCACAAATATTTGGATTTATTTTACACTATTCACAATCATTTTATCACGTTTATATAATCCAGTCTCAATATTCTAACCTTAATTTTTGTCAAAAAAATATATCAACAAATGTCAAATTTAATAACGCATGAACTACACTAGGCCCTACGTTCTCTAATACAACACCAACTTTGAGGAGAAATAGCGTGGTACGATCATGAAAATAATTTTGAATATGTAGCACTGTTTGGACAGCCTGTATACATACATATATAGATTCAATTCAGAGATGTTTGATAAATTAGTCAACACAAACACACATATGAGAATTAAATTAATTTTAGTTTTGCTCTATTTATTCAATTTCCTATTGTAAATGAATAAAATAATTATAATAGAATGTAATTAATTCCTCATTATTGACCCAATTATCGATATTAATTATAACAAATTATTAAATTTTTGTAATAACTTTTTCATTAATTATTATTATTATTTGGTACCTGTTGTTGTGTTGTTGGTTTACCGTTATTATGACTCATTTTTCAAAAAGCAAAACTACCTACAGTAATAATAATAATAATAATAATAATCAAAGAAAACAAATATTGATAAAAATAAAGCCAAAATTTCATAGAAATAAGTGCATATATGTAAATCGAAATTAATGCAACTATGCAATTATCAAAAAATAAATAAACTGCATTGATAAAAAAAACAACAACAACAAATTATTAAATTGTTAAATGTTACAACGAACTATAATGACATAAATTCTTGTATTCGTCATCATCTATCGAGGAAATCAATGATTCCCTTAATATTAATTTAAATTTCAAATTGATTTAATCACAAATCAAATTTATCGATATTATAAATTTAGAGATTATAAATTAATTAATTAATTAATTACAACATGAAGAAAAACGGTTATTACCTGATTCTAGTCTATATTCGAGTTATTATTAACAATAAATATTTTAGAAATTGAGCACGCTAAATTACAATAAAACCACTTAAGTGATTAACAATAATTATTAATTAAATTAATTAAAAACGAAACGTATTATTTTTTTTTTCGAAACTTTCACATTTAGAAAACTCAACATTAATAAATACATATAGAGTTAATATTAATATTTCTCAACAGGTGGCCAATTTTCATTAATCAAAGGTAAAAGAAAATTGCCAAAAAACAAAACAAGTAATTATAACATAAATATACTTACAAAATTCAATGAAATCCTGTAATATACATTGGAGATACAATAACGACTAATTAACTACTTATTAATTAAAATTTGCTCCAGGTGTTAATTCCAATAATAATAATAACACCCACTTTACAACAATCACAAAAAAAAACCATCAACAAATTGTTAGAAAATCCGATATATTCTTACACTTACAACTATAAAATTGTCCATAAAAAAATTATTATAAAGACTATATAACTATAGTAGAATCGTAAAAAA
Organism: Zonitis immaculata; assembly: GCA_037414775.1. Classification (NCBI taxonomy): domain Eukaryota; kingdom Metazoa; phylum Arthropoda; class Insecta; order Coleoptera; family Meloidae; genus Zonitis; species Zonitis immaculata. The sequence goes on from JAZBGX010000465.1 coordinate 31,105, forward strand.
TTATCACTTGTTTTCACCAACGTTATTCTTATCAGTAATTACGAAAAACAAAAACAAACAAAAAACTTACAAAACAACCAACAACAACGACAGGTAAAATTCAACTGTCAACGCCCAGCTGATTATTAAATTGTTTTATAACTAACTTCACCTATAAATGAATATAACATGGTAACCTTCATTTATTTACACGTGGCTCACTTAAATCCGTAACATTGATTGGTTGTTTCGGTTAGCTATCTTTGTTTGATAACCAATTGGATTTTTTTCCAGTTTTATACGATATGAAGTTAGTTGTAAATAAGTTTGTTGTAACTGTCAAAATTTGTGTTGTAAATATCAAAGATGGCAGATGTAAATTTACCAGCTGGG
>JAZBGX010000466.1:3599-30947 GCA_037414775.1 Zonitis immaculata
TATTTTGATTAAATTTCAAGCGACATTTAGATTTTGAATACAGTAGAGCCAACAAAAAGAATCGATATATTTGTTGGCTGCATTGTCTTTTTTTCGACAGATTTGTTGTAATTTCCGGAATTTTCCCAAAGTGGAAAAGCTTTAAATTCCAAACGAAAATGGCCAAAATTAATTCTGTATCATCATTTTTCAAAAATATCTATCAAGACGAATTCAAATGGTAAGTGAAATAATTTGAGGATTTTTGAAGAAAAAAATTGAGGTTATATTTTTTTTATAATACAGGTCTTTGGTGAAAAGCATTGGAATTTTCGCATTAGGTATAAGAATTGCACAAGAATTCCATGGTGTTGAATTATTAACAACACATACCTAAAATGATTTATTCGTAATAATGTGGAAATTGTAAATAAATTGTTTTATATTTATTATTTTTATTTCTTTAAAACATCAATAAAAGTCTCTCTAGGTACAGAGATATTAGCTACCATTCGCATTTTCTTTTTACCTTCAGCTTGTTGCGCTAACAGTTTCATTCTTCTAGTAACATCACCGCCGTACTGAAATTTTATCGTTCAACTCGTTATTATTAATATTAACCAAAAGAAAACTTACTAGTTTGGCTGTAACGTCTTTTCTGTATGCTTTTATTGTTTCTCTAGCTAAAACTTTACCATTGACAACCGCTTGTACAGCAATATGTACCATTTGTCTTGGTATCATTTCTTTCAATTTAGTCACCATCTGTCGACCAATAATTTTAGATTTTGTTATATGTACAATTGTACTTAATTCATCAATAGCTGTACCATTCAGTAATATATTCAATTTAACTAAATTACTAATCTGATAACCATTATCCTCATAATCGAAACTAGCATAACCTGATGATATTGTTTTCAATTTATCATGAAAATCGATAATAATTTCACATAATGGTAAATCATATTGTAAGATAACACGATCATTATCAATATTTGTTGCATTCCGTTGTACACCCCTATGTTCCATACATAATGATATTACTGAACCTAAATATTGATCCGGAGTTATAATTGTACCAACTACCATTGGTTCATAGGTTTCGTCAATTTTCAAATGTTCCGGAAATAATGCCGGATTATTAATGAATATTATATCATCGCCGGATTTCAAATTTTTTTTAGTTGGTTTCAATTTAATCTTATATGTGACTGATGGTGCTGTTAATATTGTTTCCGTACCATATTCTTGTTGTAAACGTTGTGTAAATACATCTAAATGTAATAAACCTAAAAACCCTAAACGCCAACCTTGTCCTAATGCCGGACTTGAATCAATCTCAACATTAACAGCTGAATCGTTCAATGATAATTTCTCTATAGCATTACGTAAATTTACATGCTGCGATTGATCTGTTGGATAAATACCAGCAAATACCATTGGTTTTGACGGTTCGAAGCCTTCTAATGGTTCAACTGGTTTATTTGCTAAATGTAAAGTATCACCAATAAATGCTTCTTTACTTGATCGCATATTACAACCGATTACGCCAATTTGACCAGCTCTCCTACAAAATTACCCCATAAAACTATTCTAATAATATATTAAACTTTCGATAAATTTACAGTTTTTTAATTGGAACTTCTTGTGGTCGTAACAACGATAATGTTTTAATTTCATACGATTTTTTTGTATGGCATGACTGAATTGAATCACCAACATTAATTTCCCCATCTTTAATGTAAATCAGTGATAAAGCACCACGATGTCGATCATACCAACTATCATAAATTAAGGCACGAAATGGACGATTTTGGTCAACTGTCGGTGGTGGTAATCGTACAATTACCGCTTCTAGAACCTTATCAATATTTATACCCAACTTTGCCGATATCTAAAACTTTAACAAATTAGTTGAATATTATCATCAAATATCAATTGATTAACTTTTATAACTTGATCTGGATCTATATCAAATAAAGTTAACAATTCATTACAAACACGTTCTGGATTAGCATTTTTCAAATCGATCTTATTGATAATTGGAATAATAATTAAATCTTTACCGAAGGCTAAATAGAAATTCGCAACAGTCTGAGCTTGAACACCATCATTTGCATCAACTAACAATATAACCCCTTGACATGCTGATAATGATCTAGAAACCTAAAAAAGAGCCCGATTTAATCGGATGAAGCATTATTCGAATAATTGTTGGAATTACTTCACTAGAAAAGTCTACATGACCTGGTGTATCTATTAAATTCAATAAATATTGTTCATTTTCATAATTATATAATAACGATGCACTTTGTGCTTTTACGGTTATACCGCGTTCACGTTCCACTTGTAATTTATCTAAAATTTGATTTTTTCCATGATTTTGTTTTATAGCACCCGTATATTCCAATAACCGATCAGCTAATGTACTTTTACCATGGTCAACATGGGCTATAATACTAAAATTACGTATCTTATCAACTGGAATTTGTGTTAAATCTATCGTTTCTTGACTATATCGTCGATGGAATATTAATCGTAACAAGATAGATTTTTTTTCAAGTCTTATAACATTTCTCAAATTTAAAAATGCAGTTTTTAGTAAAATCATAATTTAAAATTTGAGGTTATGTTTAGACTTGTGAGGTTATGTTACCAAAGTTACTAGAAAGACAAGTGAACTAAATTGGAAAATTGATTACAAATACTTTCATTTTTGCACAAATTATGGAAAATTACTTGGAATTGAGTTGAAATTATTGCAAATTGTATAATTTAATTAAACTGTTTCGTTCTATTGAAAGTTAGGTTATGTTTGAATAAATATGTCAACTTACAATTTGGGTCGTTATTTTTTTGTGAAATATTCAAAAACGAATCGAATCTACAATCAATTATCAGCATCTTTATTATCTTCAAAACCACCACAGACGAGAATTGTCAAGGAAATCGATATAAATACGGGTGAAATAAAAACAAAAAAATCAACAATTATACCGAAAATTACATTATTAACAAATAATGATACAATGGAAATAACAACATTAGGAGAAGCTGAGAAATTGGCGAAACGTCGTGATTTGAAATTGATCAAAATTATTGATTTAGATATGAAAACAAATCGTCCTATATATAAATTGATGACTGGCAATGAATATTTTAATGAAGAATTGAAACAACGTGAACAAAAGAAGAAAGATAAACAAAGTAGTATAAAGGGTGAGAAAGTGTTATTATTAAACTATAAGATAAGTCAACACGATCTACAAACACAAATAAAGAAATGTGTAAAATGGATAGAAAAAATGTATCAAGTACGTATTGTAATTAGTGGAGATTCCGAAAATACTGTAAGTTGTTATCGAATTATTGTTCATTGTAATTATTTTTACCATATTTTAGGAGAAGATTTTCAAAATATTCGAGGAACAATTCAAAGAAACAAATGCTAAATTAGTCCAGAAACGGCACAAAGGTAACGATTTAAAATTCCAAATTATTCCGCCAAAGAAGAAAGATGATTCATTACAGTTATGACTAGCAGTGACAGCTATTGTTATTATTTTAATCATAAAATATATAATTTGGTTTGAAATCTTCAATAAAAAGAAGAGTAGATGATTGTTGAAATTATGCATATAATTTTTTTTATTATTATAAAATAATCAAGTCTTTATCTCTTTTGATTCATTTGAAAATTGGTAATCGCCCCCTATCGGTGCATGCTAATGGTAATGGGCATTTTCTCTCCTTTTTCCTTGGACCACATTCCGCACCACCATTCATAGGATGTATCAATATTAAACGTGTTTTGATTTGTACAGCTTGACTGCCACATGAATTTGTACATGGCGACCATGCCGACCAATCACCCATGACACAATCAATTGGTTGTTGATGTTTTTTGTAAATTTGTGGATTACCCCATGTTGGTCTTGTTTCAATATCATCAGTCATTTCATTATAAATGGAACTTTCAGTTGTACTTGTTGTTGTTACCCGTGGATGGCGTACTTTTTTATTACAAGGAACAGTACAACGACGTTTACGTAGCAATTTTTTTGGACACGGTTTACCGCCATTCATCGCATGAGTCTAAAATTAGAGGTTTATGTACAATTGAAAGAGAAATAATATAAAAAGTAATACTTTGATTTGTCGAAATTGGAAACGGTAGCCCTTTTTACATGGTTCAGTTGTATTACATGGCGTCCATATAGTCCAATTACTAACAACGCAATCAATAACAATACCTGTTGGTTGTTGTTCAACAATTTCATAATCTGGAGTAGTTGCTGTAACAACTTGATTTTCTGTATCTATCGCACCAAACGGATTATTATCATCATCATTATTTCTATCACCATTATTTTCATCATCATCACATGGTTGATTATAACATTCGACAGTTTCTTGTAGTTTTAAATTAGCACACGGACCATCTTCTGGTGGATCTTCATCATCCTCATTTGCTGTTACTCGATAACGTGTTTTCGTACCATTACCGCATGTTACAGAACATGGTGAAAATTCCTCCCAAAAAACATTTGGACAATCCTCTTCTTCTTCTTCTTCTTCTTGATTCTCGTCACATTCTTCACCATCACCTTCACATTCTTCATTTTCTTGTAATGCTACTGTACAGATACTATCTGAATATGGATTTTTGAATGTACGATCTCTAGTTCGTACACCTTTACCACATTTTGTCGAACAATTCGACCACTGACTCCATTCATTAACTTCACAACGTTGATCGTTCTCATCTAATGCCCCATCTTTAGAACATTGATGCGGTTTACATGGACGTTTCTCTTTCAAATATTTTCGACAATGCTGCGCTAAATCGGGATTCTTGTAGTCTCGACTACGTGTTTTGAAACAATCCGATGAACAGCGTGACCATTTCGACCAGCCAGTTGTTGAACATTTCGGATCTGGTCTATCATTATTATTATTATTATTATTACTACTATCACCACGACTGCATTCTTTTTCATAAATTTTTTCTCGAGTCACTTGCAATTTCGCTAATGGTTTCAAAGGTTCTCCATCTTCACTAAAAAATGGAGCTCGCGGATCATTCGGACTATTCGATTTGATCATTTTTATCATTTCAGGTTTTACAGCAGGTGTATTGTCAGACTGTAAAATCAATTGTTATCGTTTTTTGTTTTTTTTTTAAATAGGGATTGAAAAAATTCACCGTATAAGTGACACCATCATCGGTACCAACATCCCATGGGTATAGATTTAATTCGACCGATTGGGCCCAGGAGCAGTTTGATAGACATAATTCTAAATTTGCTACACCAACAATCCAATCCGGAGACGGGGTGATTTTTGATACTAAACTCATTAGATGATTGTCTTGATCGACACGAAATACAGTATAAGATGTTCCAGTTATGTTCGGATAAGATAATTCTCTTGCTTTGATTATTGTTCGAATATTATCATTCTATAATAATAATCATTTGTTTTTTTTTTCCTAATTAAAAGAAAACTCTGTAAAAATTGCTAAAAACTAACACTTGCCATTTCTTTCAATTCAGTTTCTAATAAACTCGTATCACCATTTTCCGCCAATAATCTCAAACCGTCACTAGCAAAATCGCCATAATTCCAAAAACTTTTATTATATTGATGACTGGCACCGATAATATCGCTAAATTTCGTTGTCCAAAAATCGGTTGGATAATCTTTCGGATGTGTATTACGTGACCATATACCATGGAATGCAATTTCATATTTGGCCTCATCGCATGCACAACATTCTTCTAATGGTTGTGGTTGTATATCAGCATCTTGACTTTGCTCTTCACATAAATAACGCGTCAAATTACCAATTGGTGGATACCAATTCTCTTCATTCTCAACAATTGTAGCTTTTATATATAAACAACCGCTATTTGGTGGCGGTGCTATCCATGTCACCTAATTGATCGATCAATAAATTATTCGCTAGATTTTTTTGCCTAACAGAAAAATGTACCTGTACTGATGGTTTTAATACAGTATTTGTTTGGATCACTGTATTTCGACATTTCGAACTAATACTTGTTAACATTGGATCTAAAAGACGAAAATTACCAACGGATGGTGTATTGAAAAATTGCAATGGGTCACTATTTGCTGGTTCAGCGACAATTTCAAAATCACGAAAACGACTGTTTAAATACATTTTTGGATTAGCTTTCAATGTAACTGAAATGATGAATTTTTATCAGCAAATTAATTATAAATTATTATAAAAAAATTACTTGTATAAATTTCACCAGGGACATAATTGATTGGATTGCCTGAAACTTCTAAAACATACACTGGAGCTGTATTTGGTGGTTTCAGCATTTTTGCATTAAGCCGATCACATTGTTGATAACACAAAATCAAATCAAATCGCAATAAAACAAACCACAACCACCACATCTTTGTTAATATTTGTTATTATTTGAAATCAGACAATTTTGGCCTAGAGCCAAATTGATGATCTTGAAATAGTTACAGTGACAATTGTGGGAATTACAAAATTAAATAATGAAAAAAAAAAAACAAAACAACCAAACACCGACAATTTATAATGGAAATTGATAAAAGTATCAGTTTCAATGTCGCCGTTTATAAATTTTCTTCGTCTATTTTGCTTATAAAAATAACAAAAATGATGCAATTCTTTCATAACCTTGATCTAATAACGCGAAAATTTATTATAAATTTACTAGAATTTTTCAAATTGATGACGATCTTCTGTATCAAAGGTTATCGTTATCATCATATTTCCTAAAATTATTACGTTGATGTAATCGATAATTTGCAAAAAAATTTAATTATTGAAAACTCACCGTAACATTCACAAATCGTAATGCTAAAGTTTCTTGGTGATTTTATAAAAAAAAAAAAAATTGTTTTATTTCCAACAATTATCTTGCGCAGTTGCAAATCAATCTGTATATAAATTTTATCAATTTTATATAAAATCCATGTCATTAACAATGGAAAAATATCCGAATTGCTTTTGTTTTTATTATTTTTTCGAATATTTATCGAAATCTGACCCATTTCGTGATGGGTGGCAAGTTTCTTAGAGAAGTGTGTAAGGATCGGAGTTTGGATTTAGCAGAGGATTAGAACTGAATTAGGCTCAACTATTGCAGTTTTATTTCTTATTTTATCAAACACATAATTGCGGAAAAAGAATAATTCGAATTGATAAAAGGAATTTATTGTCTCTTATTCGAAACTTTATTAAGTAGACAGATAATTTTAATCTAAGTTTTCAACTATTAAAGTCCTATAGCTATCGGATTTAGTTGAAACTTTCTTGCGTAAAAATCGGAAAAATTAATTCCACATCATTTCAAATATATAATTATGATATGCGTTTTAAAGTGCTCTATTTTTTTTTTGTTTTGTTAAAATTGTCGATTTCTGTATCTAACATTCACATTGTCGTTCTTCCATTTCCATTGGACACGTTATATTTTTATTAGCTTTGATTAAAATACGACGCGATCGACGTTGATATTTACGTTGACAATGACAAACCGACCATGACGACCATGTTGACATAACACAGTCAACATTCAAATTACACGGTTGATAGCATTTTTTTCGTTTAATCAATTTTTTCGGACACGACCGACCACCATTCATTGGACTGGCCTGAAATTAGAATGAAAATAAAAATTAAAACAACCAAAAATTTTCACGGGAACATCATCGTACAAGAATATGTCGAGATTTAATTTTATATCCAATACCACAATCATCATCTGTTTTACAATTACTCCAATTCGACCATTTCGTAATATGACAATCAATAGTTGCGTTATTTGATTTGAATTGGATTCGACGAAATGGTGGTTGAGCTGAAATTTTATCCAAGAAAATTTTAAATGAACCTTTTCGACGAGATTCTTACCATTAATACCGTCATTTTGGATATTGTACGATAAAGCTCCTGAAACGGTGACACCCAATTGTTTCTTATGAGCGGTTAGGTTTGCTATCAATTCTTCTAAAAAACAAAAAAAAATAGTAATTATTGAATGAATGAAATTGTTTTGTGCTTTTTTTTTACTTTGAAATTCGGCACAGACTTTCTGGCATTGTTCGCGACTTTTGAAATTATTCGAATTGCCTTCACAACCGCTATAACTGAAAATCTCACAATTACCTCTGATCGTATCAAAATACCATCGATCGATATTGCTCTTACAAGCACCAATATCTTTTGGTAAACCGCAAGAATAACCTTAAAATCATATATAGACTTATTATTCTGTTGTAATTAATTATATTTGAAATTGATATTACGATTTTCGTTTGTTATCTCTTCATTACAATCTTTCCGATAGCATTCAACTGTTTCTTTTATTTTTAAATGATTACAAGGATTTTCATCATCGATATCTTCATCATTTTCATCATAATTGATATTTGTTTGTCGCGAAAATGGCCAAGTTGTTAATTTTCTACTTGCCAAATCAATGGATAATCGATAACGTACTTTGAAGCCTTTACCACAACTAGATGAACATGGTGACCAATCACTCCACAACAAATTCTTGCATAATTCTTCATCAACACTCTCATCGTCGTCATCATCATCAACACATTTTTTATATTCACCATAACATTCGAGATTCTCTTGTAATTTTGGTGGATTCATCCGGCCAGCTCGACAACTTTTCGCTGCTAAACGATTTTTATATTTACGATCACGTGTCTTCACACCTCTACCACAAGTAACACTGCAACTCGACCATTCACTCCATGGCCCTAAAGCGCACTTTATATCGTCGATACGGTGTTGTTGTTGTTGTTGTTGCTGTTGGTGTTGATGTGGGCAATATTTTTGTACAGCTTCACAGGCAGCCCGTTCTGTTAATTTCTTATGGCATTTAAATTTACTCGCTTCATTTTTATAACGACGTTGTTTATATTTAACGCCACGTCCACATGTAGCTGAACATGGCGACCAAGCTGACCATTCTTCCGTTTCACAATTATCACTCTTCTCATTATCATTATCAATTATTACTGTTTGATCACAAATCTTCTCATATAAACGTTGACGCGATAAATATAAACGAGCAAACGGTTTCATTTCATTACCAGATGGATCATAGAATGGTGATTTCGGATCATTTGGACTATTCGATAAAAGTCGTTTGATTGGTTGTCGCGGCGATGCCGCTTGATTTGGAGACTAAAGATAATCATTATTGATATTGATTTTGGAAATAAATGAAATTTGAAGCTGCAATATTTCTTCAAATAGATGAAAGTCTTGGACTACGAAAAAAATGCCGGTTTCGTCACTGCTCAACGATAATTTGATCGCGATCGGAAATTTTGCATCTCCAGCCATTTTGTTTTGTTTATTAGTAATTAATGTCTTACCATATAAGTTATCCCATTATCAGTACCAGCATCCCATGGATATAAATTGAGTATTTTCGATTCAATCCAAGAACAATTTCTCAAACAAAGTTCCAAACTAGAAACACCAACTATCCAATCTGGTGATGGATCGATCATTGAAACAATCGACATTAAATGATGACGATTATCAACACGGAATACGGCAAATGTTTTACCAGTAATATTTGGATAACTAATACCACGAGCTTTAATTATTGTTCGAATATGATCGCTCTACATCAAAAAAAAAAAAAAAAATTCAATTAAATCAAATTGAATTTATCAAAAATGATTTATTTGCCTTAGCTTTTAATTCACTTTCCAACATTCGTGTATTACCATTTTCAGCTAATTGCCGTAAACCTTCACTAGCTATATCGCCATAACGCCAAAACGTATAATTAACCGTATGTGATGCACCGATAATATCACTGAAACGGGTTAGTCATCCATCGGGAAAATCTTTTGGATGGGTATTACGTGACCATAAACCCTCGAATGTCACCTAAAATGATGGCAAATTTATACACAAAAGAAGAATAATGGCCAATTTCTATTCAAACGAATATGCCCATTTCAGCGAATAGAATTATAAATCGTCATATAATTACAGCTATCAACATGATTTTTTTTTTTGTACCTCATATTTAGCTTCGTCGCAAGCACAACAATGTCGCAATATATTCGGTTGTATATCATCGGAATTTTCCAATTCCTTACACAAAACTTTTATTAAATTACCACTATGTTCATCGTTTAGATAACTAGTGTACCATACACCATCGCTCGATGATAATGTAGCATGGAATGTTATACAACCATTTCCTGTAGCCGGTGCTAACCATAAAACCTAATCGATTGGAAATAATTTCGATTAAATTAAAAAAAAAAAAAATAAAACAATCAATTGAGCAAATCCAAAATAGAAGCTATAATTTAATAACTGGCCTGTATTTCGGATTTCATTTGAACATCAGCTTCGATTACAGTTCCTGGACAGTTTTCATCAAATTTCGTTAAAGAATCACCATATAATTGTAATGAACCGATTGATTCATCTAATTTATCACCATTCAACATTAATATGAATCGTGCAAATTTATTTTGTTCATCCTCATTACGAGTGCCTCTCAAAAAGACTAAAAAATTCAATAAATCTTTGATTCTAATCATAATTATTTCATATATGTATACATATAAATATTTTGGAAAATATATGATGATATGAACGGATGTCTGTACATTATAAAACGGATAGAATTTCCGGATGATAGATGATGACAGGACAATGGACTCCTGAGCTTTCATGTAAATGTACGTACAACTTCCGGTTAGTACGTGCGTCAACGCATTATGATGTTATAGTTATAATAAAATATAATAAATAAATCCACGACAATCGGTTTTCTATTAATTTTTTTTTTTTGTGATAAAAAAATATTCAAATTTGAACGAATTATAGTTGTGAGAGTCTGGTGTTGGCATTTAATTTCTAAATCTAAAATAAAATCGAATAAAAAATTGCAAAAACAAAATAAAAGATCGAAGAATAATGTAATGGTTATTATGATCGATATATTATGGTGGATGCGCCGGGCGAATTATCCAACTATAAAGCTATAAAGACTTTTTATCTTTGTTCCATTTTAACTAATTAACTACATGCTAGATTAGGATGAACATTTTTAGTAAGTTTAGAAAATAATTTGACTTATCGGCTAATTTTCCAACATCATATGGAGATATAACTAAAATTCTGGTTGATAGATAGAAACAATTGAAAATTGACAATTTTCTCTCTTTTGCAAACGACAATTGCTAATGTCTATGGTGGCAATTAAAAATTGAGAGAGAAAGATAGAGAACGAGAAACCATTTGGGGAGGGTGAAATATTAAGAGAGAGTCAGTGGGAGATGGAAGAAAATAAGGGGAGTGAAATATGGACAGCGAGAGAATTAGAAAAAAAAGGAAAAATAATATGAGGAGATATAGAGAGAGAGAGAGAGAGTATAGAGAGGAAGATAGAGAGAGAGTAGGAATGAGACGGATGAGATAGGGGTAAATAGGGATAGAGACTGAGTGTTTGGAAAGGGATGAGGGGAATAGTGAGAGTGATAGGAAAATAATCTTAGAAAACAGAGAGACGGTTGAGAGTGGAAGATAGAAAGAGAGAAGCAAATAGAGAATGAGAGTAAGTGGATGAACAAAGATGAGGAAAATAGTCACAGAGCGAGGGAGAGAAAGGAAAATAGTGTTTGTGTGAGAGAGAGAGAGAGACAGGCAAAGGAGAGTATATGGAAAGGAAGGGAGAGGTGGTTACAAGGAGAGTGAAAAATAGCAAGATATGGAAAGAAACGGATAGTTGTCTCTCTTACTGTTATAATTGAGACATAAAGTTTGTTCTTCTCAAATGAGATTAAGAAAAAAAAGGCGCCCTATAAGAGCCGGTGTAGGTATAGGGCTCTTGAGTACTAACAAATAGAAAAAGTGGAATCATTTATTAGGCTGAATGATTGATTGCACAATTCTTAGACTGATATATTGATTCAAATAATTTTTTTTGTTAATATTTGCGTACAACATGCACCTGATATCGATTAGACAAACTATTCGTGCAATTATAACAACGGAAGTTTTGTTTATTCACATTGAACAATTTTTTTTTATTTGAATGTCTGCCGCGAATAAAAGTCGGTTTGTACTTGTTGATTTTTCAAAAGTAATAATAATTTCTATTGGATCGCTTTAAAATTGTATCCGTTCGATTGATTCAATGCACTCATTTTTATGTATTATTATTAAAAGAACCGTTTTTTCCTCAAATACAGCAACCCATAAAGAACGTTTTGTACGCTGGTTGAAATCGATGATCCAATTAAATTGCCAACGACAAATCACTATTTGCAATTGCTCGATATTTTCTAATAAAGAAAATCCTTTCAATTAAGCAAAGATTAATTCCTACCAGAATGTTTCTAAAATAATAATATACTCAATGAGAAATAAAAGATAAATTAAAGTTGTTCTTTCGTTTCGTTCGATAGAAAGCTCATTACCATTTAGTCGAGTGTAAATTTACCGATTTCAAGTTGTTAATATGGAGTTATAGTTGATGGTAATGCGAATTCTGTGTGCAGGAATTTCGTAATGGAACAACCAGAATAATTCATTGGATAAATGGAATAATATTTTGTTGGTTTGAAATGAATAAATATATAGAATTAGAATCCATCTAGAAGAATTCTAAATTTTTTAAATTACCGACAATCATATCTTACTTGTGTATTGTTCTCCGGGGATATAAGTAGTTGGATTTCCGGAAATTTCAATTCGGTAACGATCGAGATTCTCCTTAACTCCATCCAGTTTTCTATTACATTGACGACCCGTTGTTGTTGTTGTTGTTGTACCGAATAATAAACAACAATATATCGAAAACAATTTCGTTAAAAACATTTCCAACAATTCGCCTCTGAATCTTTTTACGCTGGAAATTAATCAAAAAAAAAAAAATATCAAAAACACTATCTCGACTTAAATATTTATATAGAGATAATAAATTAATTCATAAATTAACAAGGAAATTTGTATTTTCCGAAGTTTAATCCGCATCCGCATATATTTACAAACCGGTACCATTATTATTAATGTTAGCTTTTGTTGAGTTACAGTGTTAGCTTTGCAGGATTTCTAGTTTCCCATTTTATCGCGTCAACTCAAGAAATTTCTATGTAAATTTTTTCACATTTTCAAGCAATCAAATCTATTTATTCCAAAAGAATTCTTACCTCTTATAAATAATTATTATGTTGATTTACTTTCGTGAATAATTGCAAGCGTCCCGACGCTCCACTGCCGACAGTCGACGTCTAACTGAATCCAGTTGATAATAACTTTTAAAACGTTAGAGTGTGTAACTCTATGACAACGCACAATTTCAAGTAAAACGAATCCAATTTCCTGTGCATTTAAGACAAGCCAGGAGGCCACACAAAGCTACGGTAATTCATTATCAAGTGAAAGAATAGAAGTGGAAATTTTGATTCTTCTCGTTTCTTTTGTTTCTCCTCACTACTACTAATACAAATAATAACAATGCTGATAAGATTTAAAATTATCCATTTTTATTGAATTTAATTCCAAATCAATTGAAAATTGAGTAAGTCAGCTGTTGGATCGATGAATTCGTATAAATGCTCACAAGCAACTATAAGAATTCAGTTTTATATCCGTTTCTATATTTAGTTTTATTATATTTTTTTCTATATTATGGCAGTTCACGGTTGAGTGCGAAAGAAGAAAAATCATAAACTCCAAAAGGAAGTTTACAAGTGATATACAGAATTTTATATTTTTCAATCAGAAAATTTCAAATTTCATTGGAAGAGGAATTTATTTGATAAAATTTACAGTATTACGAGCTTTATTAAAAATTTCAGAATTATTATCCGGTTCAATTAATTTTCATATCGATATCAAATAATCAATAAATGAATTAATTACCACAACAAATATGAAATTTTATTTAACTGGATTGCTTCCATTTCCTATCTCTAATGTTGTCTCTTGAAATTTTAAAACAACTCAAATTTAGTAAACTTTCTATTTCCAGTAGTTGTAGTTGGAAATTGGGTGCATGTAACAATGGGAAATTTCATTTAGAATTGAGGTGTGTGTGTGTGTGTGTTGTTGTCACAGATAAATTTAATTTCGTTGAAAAATAGCAGTGAAATTATTAAATTTCGTTGATTAGTTTCGAGCATAGGAATTTAATATTAAATTTAATTATAGCCATGTCAAATTCAAAAAAAACTGGATAAACAAAAACTGATTCTTACAATACAATATTATTGGGATGAAGTGAAAAATGGTGGATGCGCCCGGGAAAAATAAATACCAATTTTCAAAAAATTCCCCTACTATTCATTCTGTCGATTAATTTTAATTATTTGGGTTCTCTATCGAACACTATCCAATTTTTTTTATTGTTCTTCGATTTACAATACTTTGATTATTTCCAAGTCATTGAACATTGAAATATCAGCACAAAAAAAAAAACAAACAATAAATCTATATTTGGCATTTACCGTTCTGAAGGATAATCAACAATAAGTAGACAAACAATAAAAAACAAAAGATTGAAAATAAAATCCTAAGCAATCTATATAGATTGCCACATCATTTTGAACAGTCAATCCATCATTCTCATCTCGTTTATAGCTTCTCCATCGTCATTCAAACTATAACTTCTTCGTTTCGGAGGTCATCAGCAAATATTTGCAACATTGTTGTACTCCTAGCCTTTAGACTGAGATTGTACTAACACAACATATATAAGCACAGATAAAAAATAGAATATCTTGCCGCTGAATTTTTGCTTCATTCGACTTAATATAAATTATCGATGCTTATCCTACATTGACGTAAACAAGAGCGGATATAACACATGTGATAAGAAATGGAAATAATTTTCTATTCTTTTGTTTGATAATCTGGCTCAAAATCTCACGTGTTACATAATATTTCTAAATTCAATATGTAACCTGCGTTAATCGCTTGCAGTATTGTTGGTGTGAATGAGCCATAATTATTGTAACCGTCAGTTTAAAGTTGCGCTTGCGCATTCATTGAATAGTTTCAAACAATTGCGATCTACAGTGATGTTCAATTTGAGCTTTCTACAATGTTCCATAAAAGTAACGTTTTATTAATGTGAAAATTAACTTGATAAAGTGTAATTGAGTTGTAAATAGAAGTCTGATTGGTAAATAATTGATATTTTATTTTCCGATTGTTTAGAATTACTGGTATATTGTCAATTTTCAATCAAGTTGGTGCCATTTATATTTGTATGGTTGGTATAACTATTTTCATTTGTCTAATGAGCCTCCTAGTGTGATTAGTGTGACAGTTTGGTTTTGTTGTTCGGTTGGGAAATATGCTTTCCCGCCTTTAATAACGCCTTTAATCTGATTTTGTCAACAATTAATCATAGAAAAATTATATATTAATTAATAATTGAACATTCCACTAGTGTTAATTGATAATAGATAGATTAGGACAATATGTCGAAAATGGAAGCAGGCGGTGAAACAGCGGACCACACAGGTGAAAATTCGGTAAGTTAACAAGCAGTATATGAAAACGAATAAGTTCATTGACCATCATCAATCATCATCTCGAAATATTACAATAATTGTGATAATTTGAATTATAGAATGCATCATCTAGTGATACAACTTCATCGCATGGCAAAGGTGAAGATTTTGAAACGAAATTAGAAACTGACCGTTCTCGACGTTTCGATTTTTTATTGAAACAAACTGAAATTTTCACACATTTCATGAATCAAAATAAAACACCATCGAAACCAAAATCTGGACGACCAAAGAAAATCAAAGAAGATCCAATTGCTGAGTTAGTTTGAATTCCATCTAATAGTAGACTTAGAATTTATATAATTTATATTTTTTGTAGCCATCGTCATCGTAAAACTGAACAAGAAGAAGATGAAGAATTATTAGCCGAAAGTAATACAAAAGCTAAACCGACTATACGTTTCGAAGCGTCACCGTATTATATAAAAAATGGAGAAATGCGTGATTATCAAATACGTGGTTTAAATTGGATGATATCGTTGTATGAGAATGGTATAAACGGTATATTGGCTGATGAAATGGGTCTTGGCAAAACATTACAGACAATATCTCTATTGGGCTTTATGAAACATTATAAGAATATAGCATCGCCCCATATTGTAATTGTGCCAAAATCAACATTAGCAAATTGGATGAATGAGTTTGAAAAATGGTGTCCAAGTATACGTGCTGTTTGTTTAATTGGTGACCAAGAAGCTAGGGTAAATTATAATTCAAATTTGTACTATCAGTTGTTTTTATCATTGGAATCCTATCTAGAATACAATTATTCGGGATGTGATGATGCCTGGCGATTGGGATGTATGTGTGACTTCTTATGAAATGGTGATGAAAGAGAAATCAGTATTTAAGAAATTCAATTGGCGGTATATGGTGATCGATGAAGCACATCGTATTAAAAATGAGAAATCGAAATTATCCGAAATATTACGTGAATTCAAAACAACAAATCGTTTATTATTAACAGGAACGCCATTACAAAATAATTTACACGAATTATGGGCATTATTAAATTTTCTTTTACCAGACGTATTCAATTCAGCTGATGATTTCGATGCATGGTTTAATACAAATCAATGTTTAGGTGATAATCAATTGGTTGAACGTTTACATGCCGTTTTGAAACCGTTTTTATTGCGTCGTCTAAAATCGGAAGTTGAGAAAAAATTGAAACCGAAAAAAGAACTTAAAGTTTATGTTGGTTTGAGTAAAATGCAACGTGAATGGTATACAAAAGTATTATTAAAAGATATCGATGTAGTTAATGGTGCTGGTAAAGTTGAGAAGATGCGTTTGCAAAATATTTTAATGCAATTACGTAAATGTTCGAATCATCCGTATTTGTTTGATGGTGCTGAACCAGGCCCGCCATATACAACTGATGAACATTTAGTTTATAATTGTGGTAAAATGGTAATTCTAGATAAACTGTTACCTAAATTACAAGAACAGGGTTCGCGAGTATTGATTTTTTCACAAATGACACGTATGTTGGATATATTAGAGGATTATTGTCATTGGCGACAATATCCATATTGTCGTTTAGATGGACAAACACCACATGAAGATCGCCAAAGGCAAATTAACGAATATAATGAACCGGATAGTGTGAAATTTGTATTTATGCTATCGACACGTGCCGGTGGTTTAGGTATTAATTTAGCAACAGCTGATGTTGTTATTATTTACGACAGTGATTGGAATCCACAGATGGATTTACAAGCTATGGATCGGGCACATCGTATCGGTCAAAAGAAGCAAGTGCGCGTTTTCCGTTTCATTACAGAAAATACAGTTGAAGAGAAAATTGTCGAACGAGCAGAAGTTAAATTGCGTTTAGATAAATTAGTGATACAACAAGGACGATTAGTTGATAATAAAACACAATCATTGAATAAAGATGAAATGTTGAGTATGATAAGGCATGGTGCCAATCATGTATTTGCATCAAAAGATTCAGAGATTACTGATGAAGATATCGATTCGATTTTAGAAAAGGGAGAAGCTAAAGTGAGTTATTTAATTCGGAAATCCATCATGTATTATTAATGTTTTTTTTTTTTAAACTTTAGACAGCCGAATTGGCACAAAAATTGGAGTCTTTAGGGGAATCTTCATTGCGTAACTTCACTGTTGATACACCGACAGAGTCTGTTTATAAATTTGAAGGTGAAGATTATCGTGAAAAACAAAAAAATATCGGTCTATCTGCATGGATTGAGCCACCAAAACGTGAACGTAAAGCAAATTATGCTGTTGATGCATACTTCCGTGAAGCATTACGTGTATCAGAACCGAAAGCACCAAAAGCACCACGTCCACCAAAACAACCAATTGTACAAGATTTCCAATTCTTTCCACCACGTCTATTCGAATTATTGGATCAAGAAATTTATTATTATCGTAAAACATTGGGCTATAAAGTACCAAAGAATCCGGAATTAGGACCGGATGCTGCTAAAATTCAACGCGAGGAACAACGTAAAATTGATGAATCCGAACCGTTGACTGAAGAGGAACAAAGTGAAAAAGAACAATTATTAACACAAGGCTTCACAAATTGGAGTAAACGTGATTTCAATCAATTCATCAAAGCAAATGAAAAATATGGACGTGACGATATTGAGAATATTGCAAAAGATGTCGAAGGCAAAACACCAGAAGAAGTGATGGAATATTCAGCTGTATTTTGGGAACGTTGTCATGAATTGCAAGACATTGATCGTATTATGGCACAAATTGAACGTGGCGAAACAAAAATACAACGTCGTGCTAGTATAAAGCGTGCATTAGATGCAAAAATGGCACGTTATCGGGCACCATTCCATCAATTACGTATTGCTTATGGTACAAATAAAGGCAAAAATTATATGGAAGATGAGGATCGATTTTTAGTTTGCATGTTACATAAATTAGGATTTGATCGTGAAAATGTTTATGAAGAATTACGAGC
Organism: Zonitis immaculata; assembly: GCA_037414775.1. Taxonomy (NCBI): domain Eukaryota; kingdom Metazoa; phylum Arthropoda; class Insecta; order Coleoptera; family Meloidae; genus Zonitis; species Zonitis immaculata. Next base: position 22,120 of record JAZBGX010000466.1, read on the forward strand.
AGCTGTACGTGCATCACCGCAATTCCGTTTCGATTGGTTTTTAAAATCACGTACAGCAATGGAATTACAAAGACGTTGTAATACATTGATAACGTTAATAGAACGTGAAAATGCCGAATTAGAAGAACGTGAACGTAATGAAAAGAAAAAGAAAGTATCGAAAGGTGGTAGTGGTAATACAACATCCGGTACACCAACACAACCAACATCCAAAACCAGTCAGAAACGGAAAAATGACAATTCCAGTGGTGGCACTAGCGAAAAGAAGAAGAAAAAGAAATAATAATATAGTTTAATTTATTTTTAATCTCTAATTAGTTATTAGTGCTGTTGATGATGCAACAACGCATGAACAGATCGTGTCTGTTATTTTATAATTTTTATAATTTCCGGCTGTATCGCCCTGTATTTGTGTCTTAATAAACTTTAGTATTCTATCTAAAATCAATTGATTTCTGTTGTTAATTAATACTGTCAAATAAACACAGTTCAACCAATATAAACAATATATATATTCTCACATAAATAACAATATAAAATCAACAACAAATGAAGAAGAGCACTAGTGATTTCTAAAGCCACAAATTGATAAATACGTATGTTCACTTTTCACATACAAAACCGGGACAAATGTATAAACCAATGATAACATTTTTGTTAATTCATTCATATAATTGTAGAAATAATCTCGATAGATAATTTTCGTTTGCGGTAGAAATATTGTTAAATTATAAATTGTATCGGCCGTATTATCATTTTTAGAGCCTTGTTTCAATTTTTCTATTACATAATCAATAATTTCAATGAATGTATTTTGATTAATTTCAACAATACCACCATCATCTTGATTAGGATTGTTAGTATTTTTATCAGCATAACAAACAATAGCGGCTATATTAGTTTCATAATTCCATCGTCGATAGATTGATATTGAGAATGAATCAACATATTTACCAGTTTCTTCATCTGTAATTGAGAAAAAAAACAATAACGGGGTTATCAATAATAATCAACAACATATGTACGTACATTCGAATTGGTTGTTATGCCGATGCGCCCACACTTGCCATTCAATTAATGCATTTTTCGGTAATCTCCTTACAACAACATAATCAACGATTGCATTATTCGTTTTTTCTTCCCATAATTTACGAGCACGTTCGATAAAAGCCAAATTCGTCACATAGCAAATTCCCTAGAATTATTATTCTTTGGATTATTGAAAATAAAAAGAATTTTATATACAAAGTACCTGAACAACATCTCTTAAATTCACATTCGAATCGATCGCTTTCAATAAACGTTTTATATTACGCAACGCCAATTGACATTGGGCTTTAATACCGCCATCAATTAATTCTAAATTACCTGGAACTAAACCGATTTGTCCAGCTGTATAAATCAATTCACCAATACGTACAGCTTGACTATAAGGACCGATATTGGCTGGGGCCCAATGCGATCGACTTTGAACATGCATTGTATGCCTAAAATATTAATTATTGCATTTTTTAGATAACAAACAAACAAACAAACAAAAAAACAACTTTTCTATAGGAGGTTCAGTTGAATTCCCTTCAATTGGTGACCAGGATAGTGCTTGAATAATAACAGGACATTTCGATGGTATTTCAATACATGCCCGACTTGGTGGATTTGGATACGTGAAAGTTTCACAATAAATTTTATTATATTCACCATATTCCGACATATCCGATATGTACATAGTTAATGAACATAAATCTTCGATTGTATGTTGGTTTTTAGTTAATAAAGCTGCAAATTGTCGTGTTTTTTTTTTTAAAAAATATTAACATAAAAATAATCAATTTCTAATTCTTCTATCGATAACAAAAGCTACGCATACCTACACTTTAATGATGTTGTTGCTTTGTCCATTGCTAATTGAATATCGTCAGATTGACCACAGATACCACCCAACCATAACCAACCGTTCGTACTTTTAACATAACAAGCTTGTTGTTTTATAGGTACAATTGATAATAATTGATCACCAATTGATAAATCTACGAAAATAAAATTTTCAAAATAAACCCTAATATCGGGACTAATTCAAAATTCAACCGTTATTATCAATATTAGGTTCGTTATTTTCTAAAAAATCACATGCATCTATTCCATCGTCTGTAATATAACCATCACTATTTTTCAATGGTAAGCCATTTAAACGTCCAGATAGATCTAATGGTGGTAATTTCAATTCTAAACTCAATTTGTTCAATTTTAAATAACCTACAGGTGCGATTGGATCATTTGTATGCATCACTATTTCCGAATCGTCACTATAATATTGGATATCAAGCGATTTGTTTCTTCAAAAAAAAAAAAAATACTTACATAATTATACGACTTTTGAATAACGGACAATCTAGCGTTAATGTTTCATATTCACCACCTTCACCACAAACATGTACACCGTATTTCTCATTAATTTGTAATAAATATTGTAATAATGAGCTCAATGTACGTCCTAAATGTTTATACGGATCTAAACCTAAAGATGCACATTTTATCATGATTGCATCAATTTCACATTTAATCATTTCATGTAATAATTCTTTTTGATCACGTTGCCATAAATAAGCCAATGGTATTAAGCCCAAACGAATACAACTGAAATCCATATTCAATCCAATAAATTATCAAATAGAACAAATTAATAAAATCTTACACATTTTCAACTCTAATACGTTGATAATCTGATAAAATAGCACCAACTGATACACCCTCAATTTCAATATCATCTCTAACTTCTTTTAACAAATTGAATAAATCCTCCACTTCATCATTATCATTAGCATCATTTAGTGGTTGTAAATAAATTTTACTTTGTTGTTTCGATATACCCAATGTTGTCTTTTTATATAATGGTAGATCCATTGCTGCTGCTATAAAATCAATTGCTTCATAACCGACACTTTGATACATATAACTATCAATTTCAGTTTTTTTCAATGGTTGTAAATTAGCTAGAGCAACAATTTGATGACCAGCTGCTATACATTGCATCATATTATAGCAGCTATCTTTGCCACCACTTATCAAAGCAACAACTTTCATTTTAATTTATAAAGAGCAAAACAAGAACGCACAGCAGCAATCTGGAAAATAACAGGAGGAGAAATTTAGAATTTTATCTAAATAAAAACAATCTGTAGGATTAATTAGGCCATATAATTATATGATAAGAGTGAAATCTATCATCAAATAATTATTATATGTTTGAATTAATTTATTTTAACCATATTTTATGGTTATTGCAATTTTAGTCCTATTTTAGCAAATTTTTGGTATATTTCTGTAAAAATTACTCACTCGTTACTATACACCTATATATATAGTTTTTTTTTTTATTAATAAATTAGTTTTCTAAAAATTTTAATAAAAATTAAGAAATAACATATTGAAGGTCACTTAGAAATTTTGAGGTTAGGTTGGACATCTTGCTTGCACTGTTGCCAAGCCAAATACTTTTTTATTAATTTGGCAACAAGGAATGCATCAAATATTCAAAATAATACCGCGAAAGTTAATTAAATTGACCACATCTAACAGACATTCTCGTTTATAAATAAATAAATAAATAAATAATCATTTGGAATTATGAATCAAAATGAATGAATATGGAGTAGATTTTCTATTTTTTTATCTATCTGTCAATTTTCTATCAAAAATGTTTATTATTGATTAAAAAGCTGTTGCAGCGGTCTATTTTATAGAATGACGAATTTACGTTTATATTTCACGTCGTCTACATTCACGTAGATAATATTTTAGACAATGTTTGGTGACAGCGGATTGTGGTGGCATTTCCACGCAAGCTTCCAATATAAAACATCATTCTTATAATGGTAATAGTGGCGGTGGTGGTGGTTTTGTTGGCGGTATATATTTAGTGTTGTCGTGTGATGTGGTGGAAAATTAGTACGTTTTATATACGAAAAATGTACAATTTTAATTGAAACAATTAAATAATATACGAAAAATAGCTTTGTGTGTTTTAATTTTTTTTTTTTCAAACCAATAAAATGAAGATTCTCTGGTAACTTTAAATCTATAAGTATAATTTTATGAAAATTTTGCTAGATTATATTGGAATTATATTTTAGAATATAGATAGATTTGCAAATTTCTAAGGCTTTGAAGGTCTTTTCCTAATTTAATAAACAAAACTAGACGAATGTAACAATAATTAGATAGAATTTAAAAAATACGATTGTCTACTTGCAAGTAATGAAAATCTTTTATTGGAACGTTCGTTTGATGAACAATAAGTGCAACAATGTTTATCGATTATTGATTCAACTTATTATTCTTGTTTTGGTCTTTTTTTTCTCCCAACAATCCTCTTGTTCTATTTCATTAATTTATAATAGAATGGGAGGAACCGAAAGTTTTTTTTTTTTGTTCTTCTCCTTCGGTTGTTATGAAAATTTAACAACTACTATATCCACTTTGAATGGTGTTCGTTATTATTTTCAATATTCCAACCGAGAAAGATCATCCAACCGTTCTTGCTGCTATACGTCAACAATAATAACAGATATTTCCCATTATATGGTATTTTCCATTAGATTTTCACAACAACAACTTCATTAAAGTGTCAATAATAGGAAACAAAGGAAATTTATTATATTATTATTATTATTATTATTATTGGAAAAACAGAATTTCTCTATGTATAAAAGTTGATTTGATCAAATTTCCGCCTTTACAAGACGATAAAATTCTCCAAAGAATAATTTCTATTAAATATAAATTTTCTAATCTCAAATGAAATAAGAAAAAATCTAAATTATATACATTTCAAATATTAATTTAGTTTACCACTTAATCGATATTTTTCGATTGTCGTTGTGAATTTGCTATTCAAACTACCACAACTACTATTGAGAATTTCCCATGAATGTTATTATTGTTGTCGTATTGTAGTTATAATTGGGAAATATATCATTTTACTTATATAATAAACCTGCTATAACTCTAATTCACCTTTTCATACCGTGAATTTGAAATGCCACACCATCCATATGATTTATTATCTAGTTGAATGTTAATATTGCGCTTTGAAGTTGATGGTGAATAACAAATTGATCTGCTTCGAGCAATATCCATTAATCATTTGAATAAAAGTAGAAGATAAATGTATGTCGCGTTAATGTTTTCTTTTTATTTTTTATCAATTTTTTTCTGGTGATAATCAACATCTATATGATACACTTTTGGAATCTCTCCCTCAAAATAGTTGGTTGTTACAACTTTATTGTCGAGATATTGCTTTTTTTTCTCAAGTTTAATCAATTTCCAACCTGTTTCAAAAATATAAAGTGAATAAATTCGTGTTGCTACAGGAAAGTTTAAAAAAAAAATAACAAGAAAATTCACGATCGAAAATCCATAAAAGAACGAAACGAGAGGAGATAAAAAGTTCTGTTTATATAACGTCAGAGTTTTTTTCCAATTTTCCAATGAATAGAGATGTTCTTTGAAAATACGGTAAAGTTTATTGGAAATGAAAAAAAATGGTGGAGGTGCCGGGGAAATACAAAACTTTACTGCCAAAAAAATTGACATAGAAGCTTGACAATATAATAAAGACAGACAAAGTTATTTATTTGGGTATAAGCGGATTTCCAAGATTTGCCTGATTAATTACAAGAAATTTGTTAAGTCGTATTACGAATTACATTTCTTGTTCATAAAAGTTTATCAAAGTGATGCGAAATATTTTCTAAAAATAAATAATTCAGAACTACGTTCCATTAAAGTGGAACTTTTTATACTTCCATTTACTCTGAATTTACTAGATTAATATAGAGATTTACTCTTATTATTTATTATTTTTTAAATATTTAATAGAATAATTCCCGGCTTTACCATTAACGTCCAACATAGAATTCAATGCATAATAAAAAAATTATCGATTAAACTCCTGTTCTATGTTGTCGTTAAGATAGCTTTCATTCTATTTAGTTTCATCTATTTACTTCCATTTTCCCGTTCAAACAAACTTAAAGTATAGAAATGCTATAAGAAAATATCAACACATCCGCTTCTATTCCAGGCGATCCTCCAACATTCCACTTATCAAAATAAAAACAGTTCTTATTTATCTTTACGAATTCACCTACTTTCTTTTAATCTCCTTCCAAATTTATGAGATTTCATCGATTGTCCTGTTTCATTAACCGCTTGTGACGCAATAAATTATTATTGATCTATAGGGTAAATGTGGAATCAATGGACATTTGGGGGATCCAAAAAGATTGAAATGAAATCGACAAGTCGGACAATTATATGCACCAGTCGCTTGTAATTTATTATGCAACGAGCAGATTTGATTGAACTCTTATTAGTTGATAATCGCTTTTGTATTCGCAATAAATTACGCTCTCTGTTGTTTGTGAATTTCATAGAAATTCCAATTAAAATCAAAACAGTTGTTGTATTATTGAATAATTAGTATTCTCCATACAATGGAATAGTGCATGTGTTTCTGTTTTTGTATGCTTGATAAAATCGATAGAAATAATAATTATTTTATTACAGTTGAAGCATACTATTTTTTACTTAGTCTCTGGAAATTGTGCATTCTTTTAATATGGCTTTGGATGAACAACAAAAGCTCCTCAATCCCGGTAAATATTTGTGCTGCAACATAAAACAAGATAGGCTTTTTAAAAATAAAAATTTCTAGTTTTGTATTTGAATTAGATTGATTATCTTCAATTGAACAATAGTATATGGAAATGATTTATTTGTAGGTGGTCGTTCTCAACTGTCGGTGACTATAACCAAAGTTGGTGGTAATACAACAACACCACAACCAAGTCCATTATCTGATAGTAGTTCGCAACAGCTTTTGGGCACACCTCTAGAATCAGGTCAGTCTTTCATATTAACATTTACGATATAAATCATAACGAACGTTGACATTTCAACATTATAATCACTATACAAAATGTCTTGGCTAATAATGGTGGAGGCGCCGGGCGACCAGCCTTCCCCAATCTATTGTTGTACATATAGTTTTTTTTTTTTATATTACCGATATTGCGATAGTAATGATATTAATTTACGACCAATAAACATTATAAAAGATTTATTTTCAAAACTTTATCGGTATAAAAATGTTTACATCAACTTTTTTTATTTTTTAATTATCTCTATCAAGCTCCAACAACGACATGTTGTCAAGCCATGAATACGGCAACATTATTAATCGAAAGCCCACCAAAATGGGGTGAAGCGGCCCGTTATGCATCTAGACAACATCGAAAAATTGCTGGACGTGCAACATTCCAAGGGCAAGTCTACAATTTTTTAGAACGACCCGACAATTGGAAATGTTTCGTCTACCATATAGTCGTGTGAGTATTTGCTCATTAATTAGATTCCCGAGAAACAAAGAAAAAAAGAATTTGAGTATTGTCCTAAGGGTGAAATTTCGATATAATTCCATGATATAACTAGAGATGGCGCTTTTACTTCTCTATAGGATTATTCTTTTGAATTATAATAAACTAGGCTATAGAAATTATTATTTGGATTATTTATATGTGGATTTACTGATAATAATAATGATGATGATGATGGTTTAATAATGAGGGTTGAATATTTGACCTTTTCTGGGGAATAAGCCGCGCCATCTGTACTACGTTTACCGTACAAAATCCAGGTCAAAAGCTTTTGTTGAAAAGAGGAATTCATGAAAAATTCAACGAATTAAACAACCATATTTGTTTATAATAAAATATTCTATTAAAAAGGAGGAATTGTTTTGATTTTTCCATAATAAGATTGATTTTGCTTGAAGCTTTTCAACTTTGGATATTTTATGAAATCTTGATGTTACTTTATAGTCGACCTACCTGATTTGATTTTAACGTGAGTTAGATCGATGTTGAGCAGCGTCGTCGTTGTTGTTGACGTCGACGTCGTTTACGTATTCTGTGCAAGTGCGCTGGGTATTGTTATATGACCAACAGTTGGTTTTTAACCGTGTTGCAAGTTTCACGTTTCAATATTTTATAAATTTTTTATATGTGCTGCAGTTCTTGGTTTTTTTTTTGTTGTTGTCCATTAGTTTAATCAATATTGATAGAGTTTTTTGTGAATAAATCAAGTGATGTGATGACGATCGTTATCAATATGAATTTATCGAATTCTATTCGGTTAATATATTTTTTTATGTTAGATGAAAAATACGAGGGAAAATAGGAAATTGATTTTTAATATTTTCTCTCTCTCTCTCTCTCGTTTTCAAATAATGAAGATATTATAAATTTAAAATGATTATTCGAATAGTTGGCAATTATGGTAGCTACAATAACGACATCAATGGTAATATTTCAATTTATTAAGCATGATGGTATAACGGCCTATAGGCCTTCTAGTCTCAATGCAAATGCTGTCATTAGTGATGTACAATAGCGATATGAATAGATCTGAACAGGAAAGTTTATATCGTACATCGAGAAAATTGAGCCTAGTGCCAATTACTAGCAATCATTCTCATGGGAATTTATTTGATTTGAGCAATAGGAGACATTCCACTTGTATTCGCGATCAATTTAAAGAAGATGGTGATACGACAACAACAACACCTTTTATTTACAAAAGTGATAATGATGGTGATGTTGGTGGTGGTGATGATGATGATGACGGTAATAGTCGCCGTGATGATCTTGTATTGAGTGTACTTAAGAGTCCTATCAACCATGTTGGATTAGATATACGAGACACTAATTGCGGCATTACACCAGTTTCAGAAGATGAACTCTTGGGTGATGGCGATACACCAGATG